>JAQQSZ010009966.1:0-12635 GCA_028646595.1 Phalanger gymnotis
TCTGATCCAAAACGATGATCATATCCCCTGGCTCAAGTCCTGGCTCCTGGTCACCTTCATCATGGAATGTTACCTTCTGACCATCTTTCATGCCCTTGTCAATATGAACCTCCAGAATCTTCTTCTCTCGAACAATTTTCCTTCCATTACAGCTTTTACATCTATCTTTAGGACTGATTCGTTCCCCATGCCCTTGGCATTCCATGCAAACTGATTGAATTTGCTGAACCATTCCAGGTCCTATCTGATGAATTCTTATTTGCATTCCAGTACCTCTACAATTGGGACAGCATTCTACAGCTCCTTTCTTACCACCCCGTCCTTCACATTTGTCACAAATTACATTCTTTTGCAAGGCCAGTTTTCTCATTGCACCATTATACAAATCTTCTAAGGTCACTGACAACTGATGAAAGACATTTTTGCCTCTCTGTTCCCTTTGAATTCTTCCACCTCCTCCAAAAAACATATCAAAGATATCCATTGGAGAACCAAAGCCACCATCAGAACCACTCTCTTTGATGGCCTGTTCTCTACCTTTGTCATGTAAATTTCTTTTGTTTGCATCAGAAAGTACTTTGTAAGCTTGAGAAATCTGCTTGAACTTTTCTCCTTCATTTGGATTCTTATCTGGGTGATATTTTAAGGCTAGTTTTCTATATGCCTTTTTTAGTTCTTCCTGGGAGGCGTTGGGTTTTGCCCCCAAAACATCATAGTAAGTCGTTTCCCTCACCATTTTTTATAGCCGGGGAGTGTCGCTCGTGGTACGCCCGGTGTCAAAATGCCCATGTCCGGGGTGGGGTGAGAGGGGACCACCCAGGAGCAGGTTGGGATGTTGGGGGAGCGAGTAGAAGAAAGAGAAAATTGGGGGAGGGGGGCGCGAGTTCTTGTGCTCAGAGCTCGGGCAGCGACACCTACTGCCCTCCGCTTCTCGCTTACTTTTCAGGAAAGTTTCACCCTGTGTCATTTCTTATAAAAATAATTAATAACAATTTATTTTTATAAGGAGTTCTAGAGTTTACAAAGCCATAGTCCCCAAACAAGCCTGAAAACATTCCTGGAATCAAAGAATTCAAGAGTTGGAAGAGATCTCAGTTGGAAGAGACAATATCTCTAAATGAATCTTGGCTCCAATTTGTCTGATATGAGATCATCACTAGGCTCTGCCTAAAGACCTCCAGTTATGGGCAGCCTGCTGCTCCCTGAGCCATCCCAGCATGCTTTGGATAGTTTTACATTATCCTCTCCATTTGATAAGTAGAGAAATGTATGCCTGAATAGGAAGAGTGAGAATTCAAGGTTACACTGTTAGTAAGGATGAGAACTCAAACCAAATTCAGTTCAGTTTAATAAGCATGTATTGAGTACCTGCTATTTGCAATAAACAAAGACATCTAGGTGCCTGTGATAAAAAAAAAAACATCAAATGGTCCCATTCTGGTGGAACTTCAGTTCTACAGAGAGAAAAACAAGGTATGTACTAATAAAGATGTCTTAGGTATCTCTGTGATCTTCCATAGTATATACATAGTACACACAAAATATATATGTGTATCATGTATGCATACATATGTTTACACAAGCATGATACCATGCATCTACACATGCATGTATGTATATTGTGTACACATACACGATAGCGTGCATAAACATGTACATACAATACATATGCACTGTGTACAGATATGTGCATATGGGTACATATACACACATGTTGGGTTTTTGTTGTTCAGTCATTTTAATCATGTCTGACTCTTTGTGACCCCGTTTGGAGTCTTCTTGGTAAAGATATTGGAATGGTTGTCATTCTCTTCTCCAGCTTATTTTACAGATGAGGAAACTGAGGCAAGCAAGATTAACTGATTCGCCCAGTGTCACACAGCTTAGTCTGTCTAAGGCTGAATTTGAACTCAGGAAGAAGAGCTTTCCTGGTTTCCAGCCCAGGGCTCTATCTACTGCACCACCTAAGTGCCCACATACACACATATGTGCCTACATAGAAATGATAACTGAACTCTGTTTGGAACTAATGAACTCACCAAGAGAGAACGAGTATGTGGAGATATCAGAAGAGGGATAAGGACAATGCCTTGTGGTTCATTCCTTCAAAGTGGCTGGACTAGGTATAGTCAAATGAGTAGGAGGAAGACCAGGAGAGCACAAAAACCAAAGCAAGAAATCCTCTGTGGGAGAAGAATGTCAGAATCCATAGAAAACCTAGGGCTTCTGATCCCAGGTACTGTCATTTTTCATAATGACAGGTTGCCTTATAGCTAACATAAGTGAGCAAAGAGCCCAGGATGGGTCGTAGGAGACTATGGATTTCAACCTGCTGCTGCTGCTTCTGCTTCATATGTATGTGACCTTGGGCAAGTCACAGTCTTTGGGCTTTAGTCTCTTCATCCATAAAGTGAGGTGGTTGTACCAAATGGTCTCTAAAATTTTTTAAATCTCTAAACTTTATGATCCTATGACAACAATTTACATTTATAGAGAGCTTCACCATTTACCAAATCCTTTCTTCAGAAGAGCTATTTTAGGTAAATTAGTGTAAACTATGTGGAAGGTAGATTATGTCCATTTTACATCTTGGGAAAATGGAGTTCAGAAAGGGCAAGTAAATTATCTGAGGTCACATAGCTAGCTCAAAGCAGAGGCTTTTTTTCCATTTCTTCCAGTGCTCTTTCCACAAAACCCTGCCAACAATGGGATTTTTCACCTCTTTATCTTTTCCTTGCACCCCCCTCAATCTCCAGCACATTGCTCTGCCCAACATAAGCATGCAAATGTCTGTGGATTAATTGAAGGAATTAGTGAATTTGAAAATGAAGCAATGAATGAGTGAATGATTGAATGTGATAATGGATACATTAATAAATGGAAGGATTAATAGGTGAATGAGGATGTGAATAAGCCGATTGTGAATGCAGACATTTGGAGCTTCAAAAAAAGATTTTGAGAGATTGCTTCCCTCCATGAAAACTCAGAAATACAACACTAATGAGGATCCTTGCCTGCATTTTCCTTATCTACTGAGCTGAAGTATTGTGTATTTGTTAAAATAATGAATTCCACCTACTCTCCTACTCCCTTTCACCCACCAGCATAGCCAATCTTTTAAGTCAGTATGTGTGAAAGAAGAGCTTTAAGCAGATGAAAGTAGGGATACCTTTCAGATAGAAAAGTTTTCAACCCATCTAAAAATGGATGCGTCATAAACAGGTTGGAGAAGGCAAAGACCACAGCAAGTTGATGCGAATTCTGGGAACATAATGGGTTGCTCAGAACAGAACGCTGCCAGGGACCTGAAGGCATCCCCAAAGTTGTGTGACCTTATTAGATTATGAATATTATTCAATGTCAGTTACAATGATTATCAACAGTAATGAACAGGGACAGATATGGCCCCTTAACAAATATAGCTTGTTGTTATCTCCCCAATGCTTGCTGAACTCTGGTACTTAGCCCAGTCATCAGAATAATTGGGAAGTCAGCAAAGAGATGGTTTCTCAGGCTCGTTTGAAGCCCTTTTCTAGTTTCTAATGAGGGGACCTTGGCTTCTGCTGCTGCTCTCCCTAAAGAAGGATAATATCCTTTAATCATTTTGAATCTATATTTGTGAATTAGTGACTGAGTCTGAGAACGCCCTGGGCTTAAGAAGGTAGGAAAAATGAACGGAAGGAGGAGAGGGCAAATCACTGTAGCATCTTTGCCAAAAAAGCCCCAAATGGAGTCACGAAGAGTTGGTCATGGCTGAAACAACCGGACAAAAACAGCAAATATTATTATGTGTGGATTATTTAGAGGATCTGCTTGGTAGTCAGGAAGACCTGGGTTGAAGACTTGGCTCTAATACATAGTAGGTATGGAACCCTAGGCAAATTGCTTGACTTTTTAGTACATAACGTAACTCTCTTAAAACTGGAATTGCAGGGCAGTTGCTCATCTGCACTGATGGAGGGAGTTGTCTCCCTGGGAATTCCCTGTACTAGTTAAATCAAAGGTCTGGACACAAAAAGATTAAGTTAAATGTAACAACAAATCCCTCCCCAACCACCTCAAGATAAGTAGTCTAGATGTTTACCATAGTCCCCATTTTGCCACTGGGAGAACTGAGCCTCGAAGGCATTCATTAAGGTGTCATATGTTTTCTTCTACCAGGGAGCTGCTTCAGAAACTTCCATTCTATGATAATCGTTAAGAACTTTGACATGATATGGATAAGGATAGGGATAGGGGTGAGGGGGAAGAGACCTCTTTCATTGACAAAAGAAATTTCCAGAAAAGGAAGCTTCCTCCACCAAAGTAGAATAAAGTAGTGACTTGGTTATATACCCAGTATGTTGGGGAAGGACTTGGACTCAGATCTCACTAATTCCAAGACCAACTCTCTCTATCCCCTGTAGCACACTGCCCTTTTATGATATGTATATACTCATGTAAGTGCATATTATATGTAATATACACACACACAAATATATGCACGTACACACATATCATGCACACACATACACACACATATATCCATTGCCTTGGTTTATTCATTCAATAAATATTAATAATTATAATAGCTACTGTTTACATAGCACTTTAAAGTTTGTAAAGTTGTTGGTCAGTTGTTTTTAGTCATGTCCAACTCCTTGTGGCCCCATCTGGAGTTTTCTTGGCAAAGATACTGGAGTGGTTTGCCATTTCTTCCTCCAGCTCATTTTACAGATGAGGAAACTGAACCAAAGAGGGTTCAGTGACTTGCCCAAGGTCACACAGCTCATAAACATCTGAGACCAGATTTGAGTTCAAAGACGCATCTTCCTGACTCCAGGCCCAGTGCTCTGTCCACTGTGCTACCTAGCTGCTCTCTTGCAAAATACTTTATAAATATTATTAATCTCATTTTTTCCAAACAATAACCCTGGGAGATAGGTGTCAGATGAGATAACTGAGAAAGGTTAAATGACTTTCCCAAGGTCACACAGCTAGTTTCTGAGGCTGGTTTTATACTCAGATCTTCCTGACTCCAGGTCCAGCTTTCTATCCACTGTGCCCCCAGATGCCTACAATGTTTTGAGCACTCTGCTACATGGCTGTGCGTAAATAACAATTTTATTTTCTTATTTATTAAATTTATTTAACATATACCAGGATGTGAAGACAAGAAGGGAACTTAGAGATTGAATGATATGATGCCCTCGTTTTGTTGATGAGAAAATAGAGGTTTATTTATTAAGTGCCTACCATGTGTCAGAAAATGTCAGACAATACAAATACAAATGAAACAGTCCTTACTCTCAAGGAGTAAAGAGAGGGATAATAAGCACGTATATAAGTAGATACAGAGCAAATATAAAGAGAACACATTCAAAGAAATGCCAAGTAGTTAAGTTCAATGCAGTAGGGCACTATTTGCCAAAGGAGAAGGATCGTGTAGGAACTTAAAATTGTAGGTCTGGACCTGGAAGGGACCTCAAAGGCCACCTAGACAAATGCTCTCACTTTACAAATGAGGAAACTGAGTCCTAAGGAGGTTACTTGACATGTTTGAGGTCATACAGTGTAAGTATTAAAGGTAGGATCTGGATCCAAGCTAATTCCAGAGTCAACATTTACATGAGCTGAATCTCAAAGGAAGAGATTCCCTCCCTTTACTAGAACATGATGAGATGATAGAAGGGCAAAGTATCGAGATATTAGAGAAAGGAGAGATCACTATTAGTCTAACCAAGTCAGGGAAGACTGCATGAAGGAGGTCGCATTTGAGGAGAGCCTTAAGAAATGACTAATTTTTAAATAGGAAAAATAAGGCGTTGGGGCATTAAGGTCATAAAAAAACTGGCCAGAATGGAGTCAAGAAAGGAGCAAAGAGATTCAGTGGGGGCAGGTAGGTGGCACAGTAGATGGAACACTAGCCCTGGAGTCAGGAAGACTCATCTTTCTGAGTTCAAATCCAGCCTCCATACACTTACTAGCTGTGTGACCCTGGGCAAATCACTTAACACCATTAGCCTCAGTTTCCTTATCTATAAAATGAGCCGGAGAAGGAAATAGCAAACAACTCCAGTATCTTTGCCAAGAAAACACCAAATGAGGTCACAAAGAGTCAGACATAACTGCAAATGACTGAACTACAAATGTACATGAGAGAAAGTAGTATAATATTGGACTAGAAAAAGGAAACTAATTTGCTAGGCTGAATTCATATAACTTGGATACTGGACCCAGGAAATTGAACTTTATCCTACAGTGTCTTGGAAGTTTTAAAGGGGGTAATGATACGGTCAGAATTGCTTTTAGAAAAATTAATTTGGCAGCTTCGGCAGAATGGAGAAGCATCATGTGCAGAAGAAAAATCACTGGACTTGGAGTTAGGAGTCTTGAGTTGAAATTCGTAAATTGTCAGTGACAAGCATTGTGACTTTGCATCTCTGGACCTCTGTTTGCTGATCGACAAAATGAGGGCATCATACTACTCTATCTCTAAGGTCCCTTCTGGTCTTCACATTCTGGTTTCTGTTACTGTTGTTGTTCGTGATTTATGAGAAAGAAATCTACAGAATCGAAGTCAGGATAAAAGGAGGTAATTTCAGTAATTCAGGCAAGAGGTGAGCTTGGTCTAGGGAAGACGTAGGGATACAGAGAGTTTCAAGTTCACAAGCTTTTGTGCCAAACTCAGAGCAATGCTTTGCACCCGGTAGGCACAAATTCACATGTTCTCATGGAATTGAATGAATCAAACACCTGGAAGGTCAAAGGAGTCCTCATACTCCCCTTTCAACAAGAGCTTTGGATAAGAGGAAAAACACTAACATATTTGTCTGCTTTTGCACCCAGTTGGTGTTGAGGGTGTAATGTGATGGCAATTAGCACTTTCCCTGTCTTAATAGGGCTTTTCCTGAAGAAATTAAGCCACTTCTTCCTCTGAGTCTCTTTTGTAGTCATTTAGCACCTCCCCAGTGTCTTGGAAATGTTCCTTAACCAGATGGTTCCCATATTAAGAAAAGTTAATCTACCATAGAATGCAACCTAGAATTCTATACAAATAGATGAATGAAAAGGCTTCCAAACTACTGTGGCTATGACTGCTAGTCTTCCTTCTAAGAAAACATTATACAATAGGAAAACACAGTTTTTCTTGGAAGCTCACTTTAGTTCACAGTCCCTCCGTGACCCTGATTCCTACAGATGCCAACAGCTTATGAACGGAACTATCTTCCCAGTCTTCTCCCTATCATGTACCCTTCCATCCAGTGACACTGACCCCTCTGTGATCCAGGGGTCACTGACCCCTGAACAAAATATTCCATCTCTTGTCTCTGAGCATGTTTTTTCTGGCTATACATGACACTTGGAATATCCTTCCTCTTGATGTCCATCTTCTAGTCTCCCTCAATATTGTCGAGTCTCAACTGGAATCCCACCTTCTACCATAAGCCTTTCTTACTATCTTAACTCTAATACCTTCTCTCTATTGATTATTTCCTAGTCATGCTATATATAGCTTGTTTGTGTGCATGTTGTCTCCCTTATTGGATTATGAGTTCTTTAAGGGTGTAGGACTATCTTTTGCCTGTCTTTGTATCCCTGGCACTAAGCCCAGGACCTGGCACATAGTAGACAGTTAATAAATGTTTATTGACTATTGATTAATAATAATGCTAGGTTAATAATTAATAACAATTAATAAGTGATAATAATTCATTAATAATAATAATACTTCAAGGATCCATGTCATCAGTATGGATGCTCAGTCTGTCAATATAGCTAAAAGATCCTCCCTGCCTAAGTATATTAGTTCTCATATGTTGCTTTGGCCAAAAGCAATTCAGCACTTTTTGGCTTGCCTCCTGGTAATGAATCTCTCTACCCGTACCCCAACAAAAAATCTCTCCATTGCCAAGCCATATCTGAAGCCTTTTCCAGTTTAGTAGGACCAGCCAAAGTTTATCAAAGGGCTGTCCAGAGTTTTAAAACTTTAAGATCAACAGAGATTTGCTAGGGTGTAGATCTAGAAAGCAACGAAGAACCTCCAAGACTCATTCATGAAACCTGATGACACCTGATGACATGGGCACGAATGATACTGCCAGAGGGCATCTAATTGGCATTGCCAATGATTAGGAAGTATTCAAGTATTTAGCAAGGAAAACATAAGATTTTGGGAGCACAGGTGGTATTACAACTCTCCTTGATCAATGACAGCCATCATTTATCAAATGATATGATATCACTACCACACTTTGCACACCTTAAAATCCTATATGTATAGTAAAAATAATGATAGTATTAGAGAAAGAGAGATTTGAAAGCAAGTTAAGAAGGTGGTATCTGAGAATGAGATTTTAATTTTTGGACCACAGCTTAGTGCATAGTAATAGAGAAATATATATGTATATATGTGTGTATGTATATATACATGTGTGTGTATTTATATGGACAATTAATCATAACACAATACTATCATACCTATAGTTTTAAGATGTGAAAACTGGACCTTGGTGTCCAAAATGAGGGATATATTATTTTTGCTTTCCTACTCCATCTTCTTTGGTCAAACCACATCTGTAATATTGTATTCAGGTCTGAGTGCCACATTTTCAGAAGGACAATGACAAGTTAGAGACTGTATAGGGAAGGATTGAACAGAATAGAAAGCAGGCTAAATACTGTGTTGTACAAGGGTGAGTTGAAAGAACTCAAGAATGTTTAGATTAGAGAGGAAAATAATTAGCATTAATAATAGTTAACATTTTCATTGTGCCTTAAAGTTTGCAAAAAATTTTACAAATATCGTATTGCATCCTCATACAAACCCTAGGAGGCAGGTACTATTATTATCCCCATTTTATGGATGGGGAGATCGAGGCCAAGAACAGTTAAGTGACCTAACCAGGGTCACCCTGCTAGTAAGTATTTGAGGCCAAATATGAACTCGGGTTTTCCTGACTCTAGAGCCAGCTCTTTATCTACCGAGTCAGCTAGCTGCCTAGGAGATTGAATGAGGATATGAGAATTGTCTTCAAGTATCCTAAGGGTTATCACATCTCCAAATGGGTTAGACCTATTCTGCCACAGAAGACCAAACTACTATCTTTGTATGTGGAGATATTAGAGAGGAAGATTTAAGAATGATACAAAAAAAATCCTAACAATTAGCACCGTCCTCCATTGGAGTGAGCTTCTTGGGTAGTTAGTAGTTTCCCCTTCACTGGGTATCTTCGGATAGGGATTAGATGACCTTTTCTTTGGAATGTTATAAAAGGGACAGGCAGGAGGAGATGCCTTGTTCAGTCCTTTCCAGATCTGCAATTCTGTGATTTTGTTTTAGTCACATGGACTTAGAGTTGAAAGAACAATAGAAATCGCATAGTTCAGTCTCTCCCATGCAAGTTTCCAGGGTGTCATGTATCAGTTATAAACTTCTGTGTGCCTCATTTTCTCCTCCTTGACGGATTTTTTTTCCTGTCTTCTCCTTGGCTTCTTTATTAATACCTTCCTATTTATTATCCACTCAGTCAGCAAGCCCTTCTTAAGTGCCTGCTGTGTGCAAAGGATACCCTAGACACCTGGACTTACATCATTACTTAATAATTAACCAATTTTTTCCCATGCCTCAATTCACAAGCAGCAATTTACTAAAAAGGGCCCCAGTGGCCTAGAAATGTTTGATGCAACTTCAAAGCATACCTGATTCACTTGTACCCAGGGAGTACTTTAGGCACTGAGAAAATGGAACTCAACAAGTGAGATTTGGGAATTCATGCTGATGGTCCTGGAAGAGGGCCCAGTTTGCTCATTCTCTATAACTTCTCGCTGGTGAATTTCTCAGCTTCATTAAGGACCAGTTATCATGGTATGCTCCAGACTCAGGACCTCCATCCCTGCCCCCCTCCACTTTCTACAACCCCTTCTGCCTTAGTTCAGTACAACCTTATGCCTGAATCCTTCCCTGACCATTCCTGTCCACAGTGATCACTCCTTCTGAGTCCCTACAGTTTGTACTGTCTGTTCAAATTCTATGGCACATAGCATGAATGGCCTTAAATTGCTAGGGTTTGTGGGTCTATACACAGAAGCATAAACACACATACACACATATACACTATATATATATGTATATATATATACACCCCCCCACACACACATATACACTATATACATATATGTTATATATGTGTATATATTATACATATATACACAATATATACATACATATGGATATATACATACATACGCACATGTATATTGCATATATGTATACATATATATTAATGTTGACATATGCTATCCTTCCTTATGGGCTGAAACCTCCATGAAGGCAGAGGAAATGTCTTGTTTCATATTTTTTATTTATCCCCTAAGCATAATAACAGTTTGAATTTTACCTAAAGTTAGGCCTCACTCACTCACTCAAAGTGGGCAATACCACCCCCTGGGGCACTGGAATGATGGGCAGTGACAGTAGTAGCCTCAGGTATAATTGTGGTGTGTTGTATAAAAATAAGGGGGCTGTGGAAGCATAATGAAAGAAGAGAAGAAAATTTTGAAAAACCATTTGTACATTTTCATCTATTGTGTAGCAGAGTTAAAGTCGTAGTGATTACATTTTTTTTCCAAATAAATTCACAAAATGCAAGTTATAACCCTTCAGTGGTCAAGTCTGCTGACAGGTCTTAACAAGCAAGTGTTGGCAGGCCACCATGTTGTGCATTGTCAGGAAGTCCAGCCTGCATCATTGGTAGGAATATGTGTGTCTAAATGACTTGTTTTCAGTACAATACTATGTGTTTACATGATGCAATGTTGCATCATCAAAATTTTGATGCAGGAAAAACCCACAAATTTACAATAAATTGTTAAATTTAGGATATGTCATTAAAATATATATTTGATAATTTTTGAAGTGATACAAATTTCAAAAAACAAAACAAAGCACTGAAGGGTTAAAGAAAGTATATTTCCAGTGGGGTGCTGAGTAAACTTTTTTTAAAAGGGAGCAGTAGGCCAAATAAGTTTGGGAACCTCTGCACTATATGATCCCTTAGTTTCTAACCTTCTTTAATGTTCATTAACATTAAAAGGGGAGGGACTGGAGGCACAATACTCATTAGGAAGCTATTGAAATAGAATAGATTAAAAAAATGCTGCTGCAAGGGTGGAAGGGAGGCAGGTCCAAGAGATGTCACCAAAGTAGAATTACATTTAAAATAGATGTTTATATTTTTTTCTTTTTGTTGTTGCTAAGTCATTTAAGTTGTGTCTGAATATCTGTGATGTAATTTAAGGTTTTCTTGGAAAAGATATTGGAGTGGTTTTGCTATCTCCTTTTTCAGCTTATTTTATAGATGAGGAATCTAAAGTGACTTGCCCAGGGTCACACAATTAGTAAGTGTCTAAGGCTGGATTTGAACTCAGATCCTCCTGATTCCAGGCCCATCTGTGGACCCTTCAGCTCTATAAAAGAATGGGGATGAGGGTGTCTTCTTCTTTGGGGCCATGCTTATTCTTTGTGATTTTGCAGCACTCTTGATTCTTTTGTGATCGTCCTTTGCATTTACATTATTGTAGTCTTTGTCCATGTTGTTCTCTGGGCTCTCCTTACTTCACTCTGCACATCAGTTCATATAAATCTTTCCATGCTCCTCTATTTTTATCATATTCATCGTTTCTTACAATATAGTAATATTCTGGTATATTCGTGGATCATCATTTGCCTGACTCTTCCTCCAATCAATGGGCATTTAGTTTGCTTTTCATTCTTTACTAGTGTAAAAAAATAAGCCAGTGCCAGATGGTTTTACATGTGAATTCTATCAAACATTTAAAGAACAATTAATTCCTATACTTTGTAGACCATTTGGGAAAATAGGTGAAGAAGGAGTCCTACTAAATATTTATTATGACACAAATATGGTACTAATACCCAAACCAGGTAGAGTCAAAACAGAGAAAGAAAAATTATAGACCAATTTCCCTAATGAATATTGATGCAAAAATTTTAAATAAAATATTAGCAAAAAGATTGCAGCAACTTATCACCAGAAAAATACACTATGACCAGGTAGGATTTATTCCACGAATGCAATGCTGGTTCAATATTAGGAAAACAATTAGCATAATTGACCATGTCAACAACAAAACTTCCAGAAAGCATATGATCATCTCAATAGATGCAGAAAAAGCCTTTGACAAAATACAACACCCATTCCTATTAAAAACACTGGAAAACATAGGAATAAATGGAGCCTTCCTTAAAATTATAAATAGCATCTACCTAAAACCATCAACAAGCATTATTTGTAATGGAGATAAGGTAGATGCATTCCCAATAAGATCAGGGGTGAAACAAGGATGTCCATTATCACCCCTACTATTCAATTTGGTACTAGACATGGTAGATATAGCAATAAGAGAAGAAAAAGAAATTGAAGGAATTAGAATAAGCAAAGAAGAAGCTAAATTATCACTTTTTGCAGGTGATATGATGATTTACTTAGAGAATCCTAGAGAATCAAGTAAAGAACTACTTGAAATAATAAACAACTTTAGCAAAGTTGCAGGATATAAAATAAACTCACATAAATCCTCAGCATTCCTATACATTACTAACAAAGCCCAACAGCCAGAGATAGAAAGAGAAA
>JAQQSZ010009967.1:0-12635 GCA_028646595.1 Phalanger gymnotis
GCCTTGCAGGCTGGGCTCAGCTCCACTCCCCTCAGCTGGGGGCTGGGAGCTCCTTGCGGGACAGACCTTACCCAGGGAACATCCAGGCTGTCCTGGGCTGGAGCCTTGCTTCCCTCTGCCACTTTGTGGGTTCTGCAGCTGTAGAATTGGTTCAGAGCCATTTTTTTTAAAGGTTTTTGGAGGGACTTGGTGGGGAGCTCACGCCAGTCACTGCTTCCCGGCCGCCATCTTGGCTCCACCCCTCCGGAACTCAGAGTTTTGAAAACAAATGTTAAAAATTGTTTTTATATGTAACTGGAAAATAAAAAGAATTGAAATGCAAAAAAGAAGAGAACACTTCTGAATTGGCTTTACCTTTCCAAAATTGTTATTGTAGTGCTATTAAGAAAACTTGATTGTGGAAAAGATATGGAAAATACAAATTAAATATGTCAACTGTGACCATGCTCCCTTTTTGAGAAATTTCTGGAGATCTCTGAGAGTTTATAAAGCACTATTTGACTATTTGGAAACATTATTTAAAATTAGACTTGAACTTAATGTTGTTGTTATTCAGCTATTTTTCAGTAACTTCTGACTCTTTGTGACCCCATTTGGGGTTTTCTTGGCGAAAATACGGGTTTGCCATTTCCATCTCCATTTCATTTTATAGATGTGGAACTGAAGCAAGCAGGACTGAGTGACTTGCTCAGAGTCACACAGCTAATAAGTGTCTGAGGTCAGATTTGAACTCAGAAATATAAATCTTCTTGATTTCAAGCCCAACACTTTACCCACTGCACCACCTTGCTGCTTTTGTGCCTAAAAGACAACAACAGTGTACTGTGGTTTTCCCTCAGTACTCATGCTTTGTGGCCTTTCATTTGACTTGAGTCTCCGCCCTGTCCTACATACTCCCTTTTCTCTGAGTCTTTATGACAATGCTTCCTTTTGATTCTTTTGGCTATCTCACCACTCCTCAGTCTCTTTGACTGTACCATCACTCATATCATATCTTCTAATCTTAATTGCATCCAAAGCTCTGTCTTGGGCTCTTCTCTTTCTCTATGCTCTCATTTATTGGTCTCATTCATCCATATATATCAATTATCAATTTTTCACAGATGACAGCTTACTATATCTAATCCGATTCTCTCTCCTAGGCTCTAGTCTCAATCAAATATTTTGGGGCTATTTTTAAGGCTCCATAAACTCAAGACATCCAAAAAAGAACTCCTATTTCTTCCTAAGCCCATTTCTCAAACTTCTTTATTATTTATTTTGAGAACATCAGCATTGATGCAGATAGTCTCTGAAGATTGTAAACTCAGAATTATGCTTGATTCTTCATTCTTTCTCCTTTCACTTATCCAATAATTTGTCAAATCTTCCTTTTTTTTCTACCTTCACAATATGTTTTGCATATTCTTTACTAACACTAGCATTGCCTTAGTTCAGACATAAATGACTATCAAATAAAAAGAAAGGAATTAGGAGATAAATGAACCCTAAATCCATAATTCCAAATTATTTCTTTTAGGTTGAAATCCCATTAAGTCTTTTTCTCCTTTACCAGACTAAAGGAGAATATACTAAGTGTGCCAAAGTAGTGTGGCACCTAATTACAAGTTTACTGGAGAGAAAATGACTTCTTTATGTTAAGGGAAGGGTGAATATTTCCTTCTACTACAGAATTGCTACTTTATTACTACTCTTCAGTACTTGCTACTGGACCTACTATTCCATGGATTTCTCTAGTCCCATAGACCTAAAATCCTTAATTCTTCTGCTTTTGTTGTTCCTGATCTGTTCTTTCATTGATGTAGGGTAGGAAATCCTCTCTTCTACTGCAAATCAGTAAGTTGTTGATCTGTAACATATTCTTAGATAGCTGTTTTAGGCACTAAGAGATGAAGTCACTAGACTTGAAATCAGGTCTTCCTAATTTTGAGGTCTATTCTCTATCCATCACACTACACTGTCTTGTTGTGTATAGATACAATAATTTCCTTAGCAATGATAAGTCCTACTGCAAATGCTGAGAGGAATTACCTTATGCTTTTATATGAAATAGCTATGAGGGATAGGGATCTGCTTCACTGTTCTCTTCAAAGAGCCACGTCTGGCCAAAGGAGAGAGGCTGAGAGTCAGTTTGCAGGCAAATTTTCTACATTTTCACATTTCAGAGGGAGTATTGCTAATAGCTTCCTGGGCACAAAGTTGAAAACTGCCACACTGACAGATTGCAGTTAATAGTAGTAAAGTATAAGTCTCTTCAAGTTTGATTTTTTTCCTTTAAAAGGTGCTAGAGAAATAAGGGAGGGGAGGGAAGAATAACAACCTGACAAAACTGATTTCTTATGAGGCCAAATGTCTTCTCCATTTGCATCAGTTCTTAGTGGCAGCTAGCAACTATTGGGCCCACACTTTCTGTAACCACCAGTTTTTTAGCAGGGAGTATTGGCAGATTCCTGGAAAGCCACTGACTGGGGAGAAAGTAAGGTTTTCCCTCATTAGTGAATGTTGGCAATTTGACAGGGAAGCCAGCATTTGCTTTATGAATATGCACAGTTTGGGTCATTAGCTTTCACCTGGTTCAAAAACTTGTTGGATGCTACTTAGCTTTGGACTTTGTTCTCTGCTGTCAAATTTAGTTAAAATTTGCCTTTGGGATCAAATGTCGTGAAGAGAAACACACACTGGGCCATTTTATAATTCTTATTTTCATAAGAAACAAGGCTATTATATAACAGTCTGTATCAGCTTCCTAGTTCCACAATCTTTAGGGTATAGACAATATTTATTAAAATTGTCCTGAGGTCTTAGAGTCAGTATGTGCTCTTACAATTTATTTTATCTCTTTTGAAATGGGAAAGTCACTATAAATTGATTTATTCCCCCATTGATATGTGGCATAACTATCAGAAAATTGTTTATATTTTAAATCATATTGGTTGGACTAATTCTAACTTATTGGTACTTTTTTTTTTAAAGTTAATTTTGGTAAAGTCAAGTTACGCATCATGCAAAAAAATCTCCCCAAACACCCCTATGTAATAATAGCTAAAACATCCCTGTATAATAGTAGCCAAACGTCCATGCATAGTAATAGCCAAAATATTTTGCTATCAATTTTAAATAAATAATTTAGAGATCCAGGTAAGTGGGACAGTAGATAGAATATTGGGTTTGGAGTCAGGGAAATGTGATTTCAAATCTGGCTTCAGCCTCTTACTACTTTTGTGATCCTGGTCAAGTCACCTAACCTTTGCTTCAGTTTCCTCAACTGTATATGGGAATAATAATAGCCCTTTCCTCACAATGTTCATGTGAGGATCAAATGAAATAATATTTATAAAGCATTTAGCACAGTGCCTGGAACATATTAGGCTCTTAATAAATGTTGGTTCCTTTTTTTCCCCGCTGCATGAACAATTCGAGAAAGACTTAGCCATTCAGGAATTCACTGGTGTCCCTGAAAAACAATAAGGGTGAGCCACGTCACAGAACTCTGAGCTCTGGTGTACATGAGTATTATGTGTTTGGATCTATTCCAGGATTACTTGGATGAAAGGCCTAGGTTGGAATGAAAAATCATAAAAGGATTCTAAATGTTCTTTTCTAATTTGCATCACTTTCTCTCCCTGGCTTTTGGGGTGGATAATAGATGGATAATAATGCAAACTTTTCATTGTCATAAAGGAATTGAAGGGATTAGAACAGCAAATGGTTAATTGTGGGAACTAAGAAAACTGCACTGACTCCATCTTGTCATTCAGTTCTGGAGCTAGCTCAGTTTCCTTTCAATTCAATTATAGATCTAGTGTAAATTTTGTCCTGTAAGAAAAAGTAATTCAATTGCGGGATTTGGGAGAAAACGTTATTGTATTGTTTGACTCTATCCCTGTATGGCTGGGAAATTGGACCATTTCTACCTTTTGCTTAGAAACCTTTAACCAAGGACCTACATTATGCTGATCAGAAACCCAGTAAGACCAAAAGACTGATGGAAGGAGTTTTCTCACAATTGTGCATCTCAAGCGACCCTTATATCTTATCTGACAACTAGTCCCATACTTATCAATCAGTTTTTGGTTCCTTTTTCCTACGATTGTTTACAGACACTTGGGGGGGTAACCTCTTTTTCTGAATGCAGGGAATTGCACCTGTTTGCTCTCCCCCTTGCAATTTGGAAAGTCCCTAATCTTTCATCCAATTAGAAATCAGATTACTTAATGCTGTATTGTTTTTTTGTAATTAATTGCCCTTATTTGATTAACTGTTTTTAATATATAAAAGTCTGTCTCTCCTTGTATTAGGGGCCCAGGCCTAAGCTGAGAAGGTTTTGTCCCAGTTGCTGGGCAATTGGCATGCATTGCTTTGATATGCTCAGAAGACAAAGCTTTTGTTTCCTCAGTCATTTTATTCTTCAGCTGCCACAGTCATGACATTATATGCAAAATAATTATTTTTAATAATTTTAGCCTTAATGAGACCTTAAAAATAATTATATGCAATGTGGATTGAAAAACAAAGTGTATAGTGGATAGATAGCTGGCCTCGAAATAAGGAACACACAGATTCAAGTCCTGCAGTGATACATGCTGGCTTTCTGACTTTGGACAAATCATTTCAGGCCTCAGTGATCTGGGCAAATCTTTAGGATTATAAGTTGCAGAGACCTGAATTGGCACAGGGAGTTTCACCACCTGGGAGTTCCCGGTATCAATGAAATCACTGGACCCATGACTTATCCTTATTAGCTGGTGGTGATACACTGAGGTTAAAAAGGAAAAATAAAATGGATAAGGAAATGGGAGTTTATGAAGAAAGTTCTGTGAGATAATCTCAGCAAAATAATTATCTCAGTAGAGAAGAAGGGAAAGCATTCATAGTACTGAAGGTAGCATGGAGATTATGGATGTTCTATATTACCTAAAAGTAAATTTGAAGGTTTGACATCATCTAATGTTGTGATGACAAGAATACTCCAGAATCAGGAAATGATTTTTTTTTCTCAATATCAGTTCATGCCTTAAGTACTGCATTGAATCTTCTGTTAATTGTTGTTAGTGTTATAGTTATATTCTAAAGCCCTTCACAATTCACAAAGGTCACTTCAAACATCTATTTTGATCCTTGCAACAATTCTGTGAAGTAAATCGTGTGGCTATTATTCCCAGGCTATATATAGATTTAGAAATTGAGGTACAAAGATTTTAAGTGACTTGCCCAAGGTAGTACTTAGCAGAGAATTCTGAATGGTGTGCTAGTAAATGTAAACAACTCTCCAAGAAAGAAATTTGTTCATGACACACTCTTAATTTTAATTATTAACATTTTCTCCATTGCTTTCTTAAGACAAGACAATCAACAAAACAACAATAAATCAAGCCCTGGTTTGTAGCATGTTATGATTTCTGAGGTGTAAATGCTCACATTAAAAATGTAACAATAAGTTCTTGGGAATCTCATAATGTAGCTCCGACTCTCCTTGCCTCTGACTTTAAATCTAGCACACTGAAACATGCCTTCAGCCTCTAAGCCTAGTATTTTTTCCATAGATAGATCGTATTTGGTAATACCTCAGTGGCTTTGAATGGACTGGACTCCTGACTCCCCCTTATGTCTATGCATAAGTGGACAAGATAGCCCAGAAAGTGAGTGGAAGCATAGAAGCTAGACTAGGAGTGATCCAACATAGTCCACGTGTGCTTTCTTCAGCCTACCTTTGCTTTGTTCTCTAGTTCCACATGCAAGAGATTTTTAAAATTATTTTCCCCATGAAAGCAGAATTGCATCTTCAGGAAATAATTTAAGAAAGTCTTGTTCTCACAATGACGGGACTTACCTTCTAAATATACACAGATTGTTCATGAAGCTGTCATTATCAAGAATCATATTTACACCATCGCCCCCAAGTCTTCCTCCCAAGTAAAACAAGTAAAATTAGCTCTGTCAATGATTTTGATTATCATGGAGCCAGCCACACATATTATGGTAGTGATACCTCATGCTTATGTAACACTAAAGTCTAGCAAATTGCACTTTGCCTCATCTTATTTGATCCTCTACGACAATCCTGTGAAAGAGGTGCTATCCTTATCTCCATTTCATATACCAGGAAAAAGACTAAAACAGCATATAGGATGGACACAGGGCCCTGTTGGGGCAGAATTTGAACTCAGGTCTGCTGGATTTTAAATGCAGCAATGCAGCATTTTATTCACTATGGTCACTACCTCCTACATTCCAACCTCAAATATGCAATTTCTAGACAAATACAGTTTAAAATATCATGTACATGTTTATTAGTGAATAGATCACTTCAATATCTGCTAAAAAAAGAATAAGTATAGCCTCTTCAACAACATATTTCTTTATGTCTGCACCTTAGCAGATAGCTTCCAAAAAGAAAGAGCAATGGAGTTAACTTTTTATCAGAGGTGGCAGCTTGGTAAGGTGATTGGACATGGTACAGAATAAATGTGCATATCACTGTTTTGAAAGTTTTTTTACAAAGCTATTTTAGTTCTTCTTTAGTGTCTTTTCTTTGAGTTATACCTGATCTTATTTCAAGGAATTTCCTGAAGCCTGAGAAAAAATTTGTTTCTTCTTCATTTTATGAAATCTTTTCAGCCTCAAATTCTTTTAGAAAAACAGTGAGGAGGTCAGTAGCGTACCTATGCCTGTATCACAATAGCAGAGCAAAGGAAAAAAAAAGTTCCAGATGGTTTTCAGAAGCATTTTCATACTTCTCAGCAAGGCTGTGCAACAGATGTCATGGTTGCTAGATGTGGATAGAATGTTGGACTTGGAGTCAATGAGACCCAAGTGTGTTTCAGGCACTTACTAGCTGTGTGACCCTGGGAAAGTCACAATATCTCTCTTCTTCAATTTCTTCATCTGTCAAAGTGGGGATCATAATAGCACCTATTCTCTAGAGTTGTAGAAATAAAATTAGAACATATGTACAAAACATTTTGTGACCCTTAAAGTTCCACATAAAAGTTAGCAATTATTGTCATAGGAAGCATCTTTAGTTGAAAATAAGCTTAACTATAAAAGAAAATTGAGGAGGGAATATTATCAGTTATGCTTTCACAAAGAGAACTGATCTTAAAGTAGCAATATATAGTCACCTATGTGGAATGATATTTTTGGATAATGGGATATCATTTTTAAATCAAAATAGTGCTTTCTCTGATATTTGAAATACTAGTTTCTTTGGCTTAAGCGCTACTTTCTCCATCCAGTCTTCTTTTAAAGTAAAAATTATTACTCGGAGAAAAAACACATAAATTTTCATAACATCACTATGAATAAATTTGGGTGTTTTGTTGTTTTTGTTTTTGGGGCTTTTTTGCTTGTTTTAATTAGTTTTGTTTTTAAATCTCAGTTTTCCCTAATAGGAAAAGAAAGGAACAACTTGGATGGTAGATACCTGGGGAAATGTAAGTATCAAAAGGGAGAAACATGAGGCAATACCTAAGATTAATTTGATCTGTTTCACAATGTTGCCCTTCTAGAAGACAATAGTAGAATGAAAGAAAGAAAAAATTGGGAAGAGAGAATATTGAGTTAAAAGAAAGATTTAGGAAAAAAGAAAGAAATGAAGAAAACTAGGTCAGTCATTGGATAACTGGATTGTAAATAATGATACAGTGATGTGTCTCTATTTGACAGTCTAATTTATTATATTTTCATTTTCACCTAGATTACATGTAACGTGATCGGACACAAAAAATGCTTTACATCATTTTCAGGATGTTTTTAATCATCTTCAGGGAGAAACTAATTCATCTATTTTCTATTCCATAATGTCATTTGGATTTTCCAATTCTCTTTCTATCTCTCGATGAAAAAAAAAGTCTCGGTTCCCTTTTATTGGCTTATCAGCTTCTAATTTTTCTCCTTATGAGATAGTCTAAATATTTGCTAAAATTATTTTTATATTCATTGTTTTACTCATCACAACATGTACAAACTTCCTATTGTCTGGGAAGAAGTATCTCTTTCGTATAAAGGTTTCTACTTATTAGAATGACTCTGCATTAATTATCCTCCTAATTTCACCCGTATCCTCCTTTCTCTTCAAATTAGCAATCTTGTGACCCCATTATTGTCCATACTTATTCTCCTACTTATTAATCTAATACTAACCCATTATCTTCTCCCTCTTGCTTTTAATAACACAGACTTTCTTCATTTAAATTATAGTTATAGATGCATTTCCTCCAAGAAGTTTCCTTGAGATAAGCAAAACTGTCAGTTTCTGGCCAGCTTTTCTTAATTTGGGGTCTCTTTTTGTTATTTATAGTTTAATTGATTGCATGTTTTCATGTGTAATCTTTTTAAAAACTAGACTGTAGTATCATGGTATCAAAGAGGTAAAGTTGGAAGGGGCCTTAAATACCACATAAACTATAGTCTAACCCTTTCATTTTACAATTGAAGAAAGTCAGGCTCAAGGAGATGAAGGCTATATTTATCTATTATATTTATAGTCATATAGCTAATAAGTATAATCCTGCTGCTCTAACTAAAATCTATATTCATTCCACTATGTCTGCCTTCTATGACAATAAAATGCTGGGGCAGCTAAGTGGTGCACTGGATAGAGCACTGGGCTTGGAGTCGGGAAGATTTTAGTTCAAATATGGCCCCAGACACTAGCTGTGTGACCCTGAGCAAGTCACTTAACACCCATTTGCTTCAGTTCTTCATCTGTAAAATGGGAGCATATTGGAGAATAAAACAAACCACTCCAGCACCTTTGCTTTGAACAAAGTCCACGTGGTCAATGACAGTCAGAGACAAGTAAGTGACTGAATAGCAGCAATAAAATGCTATCAAATGACATAGCACATATAAAGCATGTTGCAAACTGTAAAGTGCTATATAAATACCAGCTATTACTATCATTCAGTGTGAAGATACTCAATAATATATAACAGACTATGATATCGTCTCTACCATTTTATGCCTTACATATACTATTGATTAAACACATGATATATCATACAGTAATGATTAAAATGAATATATAAACATCATCATAAGCAAATATAATAAGCTCTTCTTCCCCTTTACCCCTCTAGGGCAGGGAGAAAGACAGAGAAACCTGTGATTTCATCAGTTTCACTCTTCATATTTATATTCACAACACCTAGTACAGTGCCTGACACACATTAGGCACTCAATAAATGCTTATTTTGACCACTGAAAAACTCCCAGTGTGACAGGTCCCTTTACCCACACACTTTGTCAATTTATATGTAACTCTTAAATTTAGACAGTTGCCTTGGGCACTAAAAGGTGAAATAATTTGCCTTTGGTCACTTAGTAATCTGTTTCAGAGGAAGACCTTGAACCAAGTTTTTCCTGACTGTAAGGCCTCATGCTTACAATATACTTTCTCTTAATCTTTCTTATTATCAGCATTTAATTGAACTGAACCTGATCTTTCAATTCTGCCAATTAAAGAAAAATATCAAGAAAATATGCTAAACAATGAATAAAAAATGGTGGATTTTCAGCTACTAAAGGATAAGGAGATTTTTTTCAGTTGTATGCCCGCAGAATTACTAAGAATATAATTAGTCCCTTTTTTTCTAGGAACAAAGGGTGGAGGAAGAGATATTTTATGTGCCCTAGTAAGGTGGGAATGTTTCTCTCACATCACATACTATTCTCTTCTCTGAAAAACCAGCTCTATTTGAGACGTTGACATAGCAAACAATAAAATCAAACTGTAGCAATTTTTTATTTTAATTAGAGCAAAGATTGGATTTTTTAGTCCAATTTTCATTCCAATTATGAACTTTCAAAGATTAGAATAAAATAGTTAAAAGAAGTGCATTTAGGAGCTGCATAGTCGAATAGATAAGTCATTGGTTTCAAGAACCGGGAAGGAAGGAATTACAGTAGTGGCTTTAAACAGTGGGTAGCTCCTTCACCTGAACCAAACAGAATCACTCTAAAAAAAGTCTACATTTATAAAGTAGAAGATTATGATTTTGCTTGAATTTTAGGAAGAATTTTTAAAATTATAACACAACTTTCCAGATAGGCAGTATAAAAGCAAACTTGATCTTACAGATTAAAAGATTAAAGATTAAAAAGCATTTGGGATAATCACAATCATGACTAGACAACTGAGATAAGAAAAATATCACACCATGGAAATTAAATGAGCACATGTGAGATTCTGAAGCTCCTTACCAAAAATATCTTGCACATAAGTATTGCTTATTTATTGGGAAATACAAAAACACTGCCTTGTTCAGTTTTAAGAAGACATTTCATAAATGTTTAATGAACACTGTAAAATTTTAAAACTGGTAAATAAAAATAGAAAGTTTCTCACCTTTTATATAGTCACAGTTATAAAGAGTTAGGTTTGACCTATTTAAGCTGAGCATTGTTATTTAGCTTTGCAACATATTATCACAAAGAATAATTATGTGAATTTACATGTTCCTTCTCGAAACCAAGACATCTTGTAGATGGTACTTTGTTAGGTAAAAATGAAGAAGAGGGGTAACATTGCATAGTCAATAAAACTGACCTTGAAGCCAGGAAGATCTGGGTTCAACTCAAATTTCTCCTGTAACATATGCTGACTCTGTGACCCTGAGCAAATCTTAAGTCCTCAGAGCTCCAGGCAACTCACCTGAGCCTATAAATTGCAATAAAAGTGCTTATCTGCATTAGTAGAGGGATTTTACTTGTCCAAGGGTCCTCACTACCAATGAAATGACAGTTCTCCATTACTACCTATTAAACGTAGGGGGAAATCTATGTGCCTACACGAAATTCATGAATCTATTATTCAAAAAGAAAGAAAATGCTTTATGAATGACTAAACGATTGTCTTTTTGCATTTCAATGTCAGATATGATTGGAGGCAGGAAAAGCACACTGAAAAGATGATTAAAGATTGGGAAATTCCAGGGTCAAGTGAAATTGCTTTTTACCTGAAAGGAAAGTACTTAAACTAATATAAAAGCAAGTTCTGAGAGACATGTGGGGGCCACCTCTTTTAGGAACAGACCGGGAAACATTTCTTGGGAGAACACATCTTCCTCTGACTATGGCTAGCTCCTGAGAGAATACAGTGATTAGCTCTTTATCTCTGATTCTAAAAATAACAGACCAGAGTAAGATTGTTGGACAGTGACCTATCTGATGGCACATACATAGCTTTGTTGTGTTTGTAAGTCAGTGGAGACAAGGTCTGGGGGAATAAAGCATTGTCTAGTGTCACTGGCAATTGGTACCTGTGATTCAATGATACTGGCTTGATTAGCTTTTATTATTTCTTGGAATTTAGCTGCTAAAATCGCTTCAGTTGGTGAATAGTCATAGGATCCTAAACACAGAGCTGAAAGGATACTTAGAGGTCATTTAGTTTTTCCCTCATTTTACAGTTGAGGAAACTGAGGTTGAGACTTGAAATATACACACATGAAATGTATGCATATGTATGTTAGTGCATATATACCTACATGTACATATTATATTTCTATTAACAATGCCCTCTCTCTATCTCTGTTGACATGTCTCTGTCTCTATTCCACCATCTCTGTGTCTGTCTGTCTGTCTGTCTCTCTTTATCAAACCAAAAGAAAGCCTTGAAGTGAATAAACTCAAGTCTTTGATTAATAGGTTTGTTGGGATTGTTCTTTCCAAAGGTACCTCCTCCCTTTTCCTTCAATGTCAAGAACCATTTGTGTGTGGTGGTATATGGTTGCCATCACTGCTTTCCTAGAACAGAGAGAATTACTTGACTATGGACAAAAGGAGCACCTACTATACATTGGGTGCAACATGCCAAGGGGAAAGGAACAAAATGTGTCTTTTTCTAATTTTCATTTGTAAAACAGCAAATTTTGAAACTTTTGCCTCATTTTTCTTAGAAAAATACAAGACAAAAGCAATTTATCTTTCATAAGAAATGGGAATGGGAAAAGTGGCTTAATGGAAGAATTCTGATACAAAAAGTAACAGATCATAACCAAAGTGGGTTTTAAAAAGGAAACAATGAGGCATGCCATTACAAATAGGAGGGGATCAGAAGATGGTTTTTTTTTTTTTACTTTTGAACATCTATTTTTTAAAACCTTGAGTTCCAAATTCTCTCCCCTCTTCCCTTCCTACCCACCCTCCCTAAGAAGTCAAGCAATTCAACATAGGTCACATGCGTATCATTACGTATGACCCTTCCACAATAGTCATGTTGTGAAAGACAAACTATATTTTGCTTCTTCCTAACCAATCTCCCTTTATTGAATTTTCTCCCTTAACCCTGTTCCTTTTCGAAAGCATTTGTTTTTGAATACCTTCATCCCCATCTGCCCTCCCTTCCATCATCCCCCCTTTTTTATCTTCTTCTTCCTTCTTTCCTGTGTGGTAAGATACACAACTGAGTATGTATGGCATTCCCTCTTCAGGTCACATCTGATGAGAGCAAGATTCACTCATTCCCCCTCACCTGCCTTCTCTTCTCTTCCTACAGAACTGCTTTTTCTTGCCACTTTTATGTGAGATAATGTACCCCATTCTATCTCTTCCTATCTCCCTCTCTCAATATATTCCTCTCTCATCCCTTATTCATCTTCAGCTCATCCTATGCCCACTCTCTCTCTCTCTGT
>JAQQSZ010009968.1:0-12634 GCA_028646595.1 Phalanger gymnotis
TTTTTTTTCCAAATTCCAAATTTAACAAATCATGGTTTAAAAGATTTGCTGATCACTTCATAATCTCATTTTATCTTCTCAAGAACGCCAGGGTGTCCGTGCTATTGTTATCACCCTTATTTTACAAAATAACCTCTATCAGCTTCAGTTTCTTAAGGTCACACAGGGAATGTCTGAGGCTAGATTTGAGCCCAGGTCTTCATGACTCTGGGTCCAGTGCCGCCTCACTACCTTCACCAGTGATCCTGAAGCTATATCTGCGTAGGGCTATTAGGGGATAGCTAGGTGGTACAGTGGATAGAGTGCCCAGCTTGGAGTCAGGAAGACCTGAGTTCAAATCCAGCCTCAGACACTTTCTAACTGTGTGATCCTGGGCAAGTCACTTAACCCTGTTTGCCTCACTTTCCTCATCTGTAAAATGAGCTGGAGAAGGAAATGGCAAACCACTCCGGTGTCTTTGTCAAGAAAACCCCAGCTGGGGTCATGACGAATCAGACGTGACTGAAAGTGACTACACAACAGTTAGCCCAACGAGGGACCTTATGGGCCCTGCTATAAAACCTTGGCCTGGCCTAAATCTGGCTTAAATCTCCTGTCACTTCTGGGTGCAAAGTACCTCATAAAAATCATAATGACGATAATCTTTCATTTTTAGTGTTTTGCAGTTTATACACCTCTTTGGCATGTATGATCTCATTCAAGGAGGAAGGGAATAAACATTTACTAAATACCTACTATGTTCCAGGAACTGCGCCAAGAGCTTTTTACAAATATGATCTCATTTGGTCCCCACAACTACCCAGCAAGGTAGGTGCTATTATGATCCCTATTTTACAGATGAGGCAGACAAAGCTTAAGTGACTTGCCCAGGGTCACACAGCTAGTAAATGTCTGAGGCCAGATTTGAACTCAGTTCTTCCTGACTCTAGGTTCAGCCCTTCCTTTGAGCCCCCTCTCCACACTGGGGGCTTAAGCCAGTCATGTCTAGGATTCTGGGTAGTGGATGAAGAGCAGAGATGCATAAAGGCCAAGTCCTTGACTCTTCCCCAAAGGGACAGAAGCTGGGCCTGTGTAACTCCTCTAAAACAATGCTATATGCATCTGAATACATGAGGGTAATACAGATGAGGACTCTTTGGGGTTTGACCGTCATCTTTCCATCAAGAAATTCTGGTTTTTTGATTTTTATCTAATGATAAATTTCTCTCTGGGTTTCTGTCTGACATTGTGATCTTTTTTGGAAGGCAAATAGGGCTGGGTTCTCTTCTCTGCAAAAGCTATGTGACGTCACACAATTTATTCTCCAGGCCTGTTTGCTCACCTGTAAAATGAAAGGTGTGAGCTCAGGAGACCGGCTTTGGTAAAAGCAGAAAGAGCCAAGATGTGCGTTTGAATACCTGTTTTATCATACAGCTTTGGGCGAGTCATTTCTTCAATTCCTCATTTTCCTCATCCATAAAGTCAATAAGTCAGAATGGATGGTCTCAAAAGGGCCTTCCACCTCTAAAATTCTATAATTCAAACTGTTCTGTGCCTCAGTTTCCTCATCTGTCCTGATTAAACTGGGCTGTACCTATCATATAAGATTGTGGTAAGGATAAAATGAAAAGAAACTACTTCCTATACTGTTTTCATAACTATATAATTTTTTTTAAATTTGTGTATGAGAGGGAAGAGACTCTCTTCATATACCTTCTCTCTAACTTTTGCCCCTTGACTATATACCGCTTTACTTTCTGGTGTCCAGAATTAAAACTCAGTCTTTACTTTCTTCTAACAACCAGTGGCTCTGATCCCAGTGATGTGAGGGTGGGGACTGGACCAGTTGGTGCCAGCTCCAGTCCTCTGAATGTTGGTACCACTGCTCCCAGCAATAGAAATACATGTGTTGAGCTTTGTCCAGTGTATTAAATGTGCCGGGGGTGGAGGGTGGGGAGAGCTGGGAATGTTTCCTGTATGGGGAAGGTTATGGAGCCATCACCAGTCTGTCTTGGTCTATAGATCCTGGCTGACCTTCTGGGAGGGGAGATCAATCAGTAAGTTTACCCTGGCCTCCCTGACTTGGGAGGACTTGGCGCTTCTCAATTGGCATTATCCCAGACTACCCTAGCTAGGGATCAGGCTTGAGCTAGAAGGCAGAAGGTTGAGCCTTTTTCCCCCAGTCTTCCCTTGCTTCCAAAAATCATTTCCCGGCTGGCTAAATAAATAAATACCCAAATAGATGGTAACGGTTCCTGCAGCAACTAAACGAGCTTTCCCTCTTTCCCTTCCCCTCCGCCCCACAGCACACCATGTTTCTTATCACAGGTGTACTTTGAGTTGGTAAACATCCCAGGAAACTAGGCAGTCTGTCACTTGCCTTTTCCAAAGGAGTATCTAAACTAGCTTCTCCCTCTTTGACAGCTGGCCTTGCGTTGGACAGAGGAGCAGCCGAGAAATCACAGCAGTTGTCCAAACCTGGCCCTGCCTTCCATCCCAAGTACTCCTGTTGGGATTAACTGTCAGATAAGATATCAGATAGAAGATATGCTAATTCCTGTGTGCCAAGCACCGTGTTAGGACTGAGGGCAGTATAAAGAATAAGATAAAGTAATTACTCTCAAGGAACATAGACACTACTTGGGGGAGACCTCCGGGAAGAATCACTGTGGACCAAATGATGTGGTACCTTTTAAAAGCTCTACGGTCCAGGGGTGAGATAAATAGGTCTGGGCTGTCACAGAGGGGTTTGGATTTGAGCTTAATGGATGAGTAGCATTTGGATAAAACAGGGTGGGGGGACAATAATGAGGATTTTAAAAGATGTCCATATTTTCTAGCATGTCAGCCCCGTCCTGACGAGTTCTTATAACCTGACCCTGGCACCAGCTATAGAAGGAATACTGATTGAGAAAGCATCTCTGCTCACTTGCCTTGTGCCTTTGGGTAATGTTTTCTCTTCTCTGGTCTTGGTTTAGGGTAGCTAGAAGGAGCCATAGAGCATGAGGTCTGGAGTCAGGAAGACTTCTCTTCCTGAGTTCAAATCTGGCCTCAGACACGTACTGACTGTGTGACCCTGGGCAAGTCACTTTACCCTGTTTGCCTCAGTTTCCTCATCTGTAAAAAAGCTGGAGAAGGAAAGAGTGGCAGACCATCCCAGTATCTCTGCCAAGAGAACCCCAAAATGGCATCATGAAGAGTCAGAAATGACTGAACAATAACAGAAGTCCTTGGTTTCCTCACATGTAAAGTGAGGGGATTAGTCTAGATGATTTCTAGGGTTTCTTCCAGTTCTAACATTCTATGACTCTGACCTTCATGAAGTCTCTCGTCTGGTGGCCTGAGAGGACTGCTGAAGATTGGTATCTGAGACCACCGACTGGGAGGTCTCTCTCTGTCCCCTCTGTGAGCAATAGCACCGTCTATCTACTCATAAGTGCAAAGAGATAACAGGGATAATAACAATGTACCACTTTATCCTTGTCCAGAAAGCTACCTTTCCCCTCCCCCCCAAGTACTCACCTGATTTATGCCAAATAATCTTGTGAGTTAGACAAGGCAGGGATCATTATTTCCACTGCACGGGTGAGTACCCTAGGTGGTACGGTGGCTAGAGCACAGGGCCCAGAGTCAGGAAGGCCTGGATTCAAATCTGGCCCTGGACACAACCTCTGTCTTCCTCAGTTTCCTCAACTGTAAAAAATGGGAGTTCTAACAGCTCCTACGTGCCAGGGTTGTTGTGAGGAACAGATCAGACGTTTATAAAGTCCTCAGCACAGTGCACGCAGTAGGCTCTATGTGAATGTTAACCGTTACACTGGGGCCCGGAGAATATGACTCTGCCTGGGATCATATGGCTTGTTAGTGGTAGACCTGTTGTTCTCTTTCTAATAATATTCCAATGGATGTGTGACCTCATCAATGTTGGTCTTCCCTCCACCGATGCAGGTGTCTCTCCTTTCATGTCTGTTTGTCCTGTATGACTCTGGTCTGTGTTCTCCCATCAGTTTGCTGCTGGACACTTTTTAAGTTCTTTTGGTGATGGAGCACGAAGGTTATTCATCTTTTACCCCTCGTTCTCTCTTCTCACTCTCTCCCTCCCCTCCCCTCTCTCCCTCTTTTCTCTCTCTCCCCCCCATTTTCCCCCTTTCCTTCTCCCTCTCTCCCTGGCCAGATATTTCTTTAATGCCGTCCTTTACCTTGATCCTCCTGCCTGATTCCTTCTTCGTAACTTGTTGTAGTCTGCTAATAACAATATATCTATATACCACTTTGAATACTTTAAAAATAGCATTCCCATTTCACCCTAATGACAATATTGAGTCTAGCATTCTATCCCCTATGATATACCGCTTCCCACGGTTTTTTTTTGTATAACTTCTTTGAAAATGGGAAGAGGGATAGCTGAATGTGGTTCTTGTTCAGTCATTTCAGTCATGTCTGACTCTTTGTGACCCCATTTGGGGTTTTCTTGGCAAAGATAATAGAGTATTTTGCCATTTCCTTCTCCAGCTCATTTTACACATGAGGAACTGAGGCAAACAAGGTGAAGTGACTTGCCCAGGGTCACACAATTGTAAGTATCCTTGGCCAGATTTGAACTCTGGAAGATGAGTCTTCCTGACTCCAGGCCCAGCGCTGTGTCCACTGTGGCGCCACCTAGCTGCTGCCATCGAATATAGACTTGAACATATTTCTCAACTTTCTGCCAGGGTGGGTTTTGATGGGTTGATGGAGTCTTGGCTTGAGTAGAAAAACAGGAGTGTGGAGGACAAAAGTGGCTTCTCAGGGGGCTGCTAGGTATGGTGTAGACTAGAGTCTCCTGGCAGAGTTCTCCTAAGCCACAGGAGGCCTCCTGTCCTGTTCTGTGGGGGGTGTTGGGGAAGAAATAGTGTATGTCTCTCTTTAAGGGATCCCCACCCTCCCTTAGGGCCGAGTTCTATCCGAAGTCCTGTTGAATGCACCATGATTCTAAATGGAACACGGCATAGGATCATAGATTTTTAGAGCTGGAAGAGACCTTAAAGATGACCAGGGTTCGAGCCCTGCCGCTCTGAACGTTAGTTTACTCATCTGTAAAGTGAGGTGGGTAATACCCCCCAGCTGTGAGATAAAGGATGGTGAGAAATGATTACTCCTCTGAGCCAAGCCCATACCTGTGCGCTGTCTCTAGACAGCAGGGCCAGTGAATTGACTCAACTGACCAGCCCAGTGGCAGGTTCCCTGGCAGACCTTCCCCCTTCAGGGGAGGCAAGGGAGAAGGGGTGGATGGACACCAGGGTGTCTTGGCCAGGGAAGGGAGGGAGTGGCTGTCCTGGACCTGTAGGTGTTCAGGTTTCACTTTGGGGTGGGAGGGGGGCTGTTGGTGTTGGGAACTGCCTCTCCAGCCTTCAGGATACTTTTCCCTCTTGCATAAATGGAAAGTGCACTTGGCTACTGACCTCTTCTGGGAAAAAAGCCCAGCCAAAGGGAGGGTGGGGAGGAGGGTTATTCTGCCCCCAGATGTCCTTTCCCTCCCCCCCCATCAAAGAATTCCAAATACTCTTTGACCCTTAGCATTATATTGGTGCTGGAGCAGAGAGTAGACAGGTGATGGGGAGGCAAGCCAAGAACAAGGGGAACTCCTCTCATTTAACTGTCTCCCTGAGGCCTCATTCCCATAGTATAAGTTCATGGCCTGTCTATAAAGACTTCCCTGGCCCCTTCCCCCTGGAGTGAGAGGGGAGGGAGCAGTGTCCAGGATGTCCGGCTTCTTGGCCAGCTGGTGACTAAAGGATGTGTGCTCCATTGAGCTACTAGTACCGCCCCAAGACTCCCCTCATCCTTAGTCTGGGAGCCATAGGAATTAATGAGGAGGGGCAGGGGCCTTCATATGTTTTGGGCATTATCGATGTGAGGGAGGCACCAGTTCTCTTGTTTTGGGGGGGGGTGGAGATGGAGAAAGGCAAAGACTTTGCCCTTATGTATCATCTCAGCCTATTTCAACTTTTACCACTCAGTTTCTAAGCAGAGGAAGAGACTGAGGCAGGGAATTCCATGGTCTTAGGACCCCAGTTCCCAAAGAAGTCTGACTTTTGAGGGTGTCTGGTCCTGGAGTCTGTATCACCTCCAGGTTTCTGTTTAGAGGTATGAGCCCATGGGGGGGTGGTCTTTGGGGTCCTTTATCATCTCCAGGTTTCTGTTTAGAGCTGTGAGCAGGTAGGGGGGACCTCAGGGGTCCTTTATCACCTCCAGGTTTCTGTTTAGAGCTATGAGCAGGTAGGGGGCCCTGGGGGGCCTTTATCACCTCCAAGTTTCTGTTTAGAGCTGTGAGCAGGTAGGGGGGAACCTCGGGGGCCCTTTATATGAAGAGGAACCAAGGTGAGGCCAAGGCTTGAGTCCCTGGGGCTTTGGCTCAAGGGACAGAGGGAGTTGGTGCTAGGAGGGGAAGGGAGCAAGGCCCCTGCCATCCTCTTCCCTTTCCTTCCCTGCCTTCAGACCTTCCCTAGCATTTGTTCCTTTGAGGGGCTGGGTTTGGGCTCTCAGACAGGGCGACAAAAGCAACTTTGCTCCAAGCTGCTGCCACCTGTTGGGTTTTCACACGTTGAGGGGGAGGGGGCCGGGAATCCGATGCCCTTTTCTCAGTGGCTCTTGTGTCCTCATCTCCTCCTCTCTCCCGCCAACACCCCCCACCCCCCAGCTCCAAGGATTCACTTTGCTCTTGACAGGGCCCCGGAGGGGGGGTGTCAGTGGGAGGCTGAGAGCAGCTGGAAAGGGGAGCATTGAGTGGGAAGGGGCCAGCGCTGGCAGGCGGGGGGAGAGTTTGATGGATTACTTTGCAGGCCGGGAGGCTTTTCCCTAATCCCCTTTTGTATCCGGGCCTGCAGCCCCCTCGCTCTCCCCTGACAGGCCGCTGAGCAGAAGCCTCTCTGTCCCTAGTGAAGAAAAGGCAGCTCAGCAGGGTGAACGCTAAATCCCCAGCCTCCGAACCCTGGAGGGGGGTGGGGGAGGAGGGTGTGTGGTGTGCCTTGAAAAGGGGAGCATGGGTCTTCTTCCCTTCCACTGCGCCCCCCCCCCACCTCAGCTCTTTAGTCAGTGTGGGCTAGGGAGGAAGCTTATCTCTTCTTGGGGTTTAGACTTGGAAGTCCAGCCCTCTGGTGAAGTGGCCTTAGGAGTCTAGTGAAGGGAGGGAGGGTCTAGCTGTTGAGAAGCTGGTGATTTGGTGGAAAGAACATTGAACTTGGGAGCCAGGACCCACCAGCTGGGTGACTTTAGACAAATCACTTCAGCAATCAAAAACTTGACTTCCCCACCTGTAAAATGGACATAATTATTTGAACCACTAACCTTTCTGAACCTTAAACCACTATGTAAATGAGAGCCATTACTTTAAAGCCATTGACAGTACAATTGCTGTCTTTCTCCACTGCGTAGAATTATTATTGTGGAGTGACTTACTCATTTTCTTTTTTTTTTTTTTTTTAGTTTTTGGAGGGGATAAGGTGAGTGGGGTAGAAAAGAGAAATTGAGAAGATCACCTTGTAATGCCCTCCCGAGAGAGATCTTTTGAAGGGTCCAGGGCTCAAAGAGTCTCTTGGCTTAGCTAGGACTACATGGTTTTCTTTTTACTTTTCTTTTCCTGGAGGCCCAGTCTCTGCCTCTCACCTCTCCTCCTGCCCCCCCCATTCCCTCCTCCTCAACTCCTTGGACAGTGTAAGGACTCTCCCTGAAAAAACTGGGGAGGGTAGTAGGTGTTCAGTTGGAACTCTCCCTCCACTTTTCATTACTTTAGGACCTCCCCCCCCCAAGTTTCAATGATATGCCAGGGAATTTGATTTGGGGGAGAGGGTGAAAGGGGAAGCTTTCTCTTGAAAAGCCTAGGAGAAAGCCCTCTTCCATTGTGACTGCACAGAGAGAGGGGTCATGGCACAGGGCATCAGCCGCTTAGAGCTAGGGACTGCCCATTTGATGTGTCTTGGGGAGGGGGTCAGAGGACTGGGTCTAGATAAAGAGGCCCATAGAATCATTGAACATGTGGGGGTGGGGCAGGGTGGTAGCAGTGTCTCCCCCTTTCCTCCTGACCCCCCAGGCTCTGGCCAGACTCTAACCTTTATCAGCCTGAGTAGAGAGAAGCCCTGTGCTACCCCCCTGCCCTACCTGAGTCCAGCAAAGCAATCCAATGGAAAGCCCTCAATGACCTCTTTATGCATCTGTCCACACATCCCTGGAGCCCGTGGCCTTTCTGCCTCTCCTCTGTCCCTTCCCCTCCCCCCCAGCTCCAATGCTGCCTTTTGAAGTTTGAGAAAGTTAGAAAGTTCAGGTCAAGTTTGTTCCTTTTGCCCAGTGACTTTCCCCTTCCCTGCACTCTGGGTGCAGATGTTGTGGGGGCTTTTAGTTGAGGAACTCCAGTAAATGCGGATCTCTTTGATTTCCCCGCTGGATGGTGGAATCCAGAGTGCTGGGCAAAGTGAGGAGAGGGGTCTCCGTTCTTCTGCTTCCTTTCTTGGGGGCGACCCGGGGTCCTGATGATTGGAGCAAGAGAACTACGGGGTGCCAGGACTCCTTTGTTCCTTACTTGATTGTCCTTCAGTCTTTCCAGACCTAGGTGTTTCCTCCTGGTGTGGAGGAAGGAGTTTCGTAGACCAGGAGGTGCTTCTGTGTGTTTGGTATAGTGGCGATGGAGTGGTGGCGGCAGCGGCGGCCGAGGTGGAAGGTTTTGGGGTGGGAAGAGTTCTAGCTTCCTCTGATGTTGTGTGTGTGTGTGTATGCATGTGCATGCATGCATGCTCTGAGGTCTTGCTAAATGGGGAACCCTGTCTGGAAGGGATGGCGATACAGGACCAGGTCAGGAGGAGCAGGCTGGACTCCGGAGCGCTCTCTGACTTCTTTCCTCAGGGGTCGGCCAAGTTCTCTCCCTTCCTGTTCTGTCTCTTGCCCCCCCCCCCAGCCCCCTCCCCTCCCTTTACCCACTTCTTCTCTCCTTCCTCTCCAGGTGAAAGCCCGAGTTGGTTGATCTCTTGTTTGCCGGACGGGCAGAGCGTGACAAGGGAAGCCAGGCAGCTGCATTTGAGGCAGGGATATCCTCCAAGGCTGAGAGGAAGGGGCAAGAAGTTGGGGGGGGCACCGTAGCCCCCTGCTTTCAAACCTAGCGCCCGCCTAGGAATGCCGGCTGATGAAAGATGGAAGCGCTTAATGAGTACTCCTGAGCTTCCAAACCGCGGAGAAGTCCGTGAGCAGGAGCTAGCTGGACGCCCAGATTGGGGGTCATTTTCACACCTCTTTGCCTAGCTTAACAGGAGTCCCCGAGCTAGGCAGTGACCTTTCAGGGCTCGTAGCTGGGAGAGCCAGGGTGTGGTGCCTGGAGTAGATCTGTCTGGGCAGAGCTTGGAGCCACGAAGTTCTAATTTATTTGTTCTATTTGTACTTTGCAAAAAAAAAAAAAACCCAAAACCCCAAACCCTCAGAATAGGAAGAAGACAGTCCTCAACAGCTAAATCCCTGATTTTCTCTGTGAGGCTTTCTTACCCCTGTCTCTTATAGAGGAGAAGGTCAGGGCTGACTCCTTAATTTTTACTGCTACCGGGTCCTTCCTGATCCCTGGGGTCACCAGGATTCTCCTTAATGTTTCCTATAAACCACTAAATGCAAGATAGAGCTTTTTTAAACTAGGAAATTAAAGGAAAAAATAGCATAAAACAAGATAGCGAATGTTTAATAAATGTTATCTTGTCTAATAATTGAAGTGCATGATCCTCATGTTAGAACTGGAAAAGTCCTTAGAGCTGGAGGGGTGGGGGGAAGAGAGTTATTTTTGTTTTGTTTGGTTTCTGTTTTCCTATTGCTTAGAATGGATGCCTAGCACAAAGTAGGTACTTCAGCGCTTGTTGAATTTAGCCAGGGGTCCTTAACCTTTTTTTCTTTTTGGTGCCATGGACCCTTTAGGTAATTTGGTGAGGGATATAAACTGACCCTTTTTCAGAATAATGATGGTTTTTTTTAAAATCATAATGAAAAAAATGCAAAATTTCAGAGGTTAATGAAAGTAAAGGTGCAATTTTTTTCCCATGGAAATTTACTAACCCCCTGAGAAAGGCGTACATGGATCCCAGGTTATTGTCTAGGAGCTACCCTCCCCCTTTAATTTTCTTTTTAAAAAAAATTCCTCCTTTTCCACATCAAAAAAAAATTGGGGCTTAAGAAAGTGTACTCTGACCCATAGATTAAGAGCCATCCTGTCCTGTCTTCCCCCACCCTAATTTTTTTTCCGATGAGAAAATTAAGGCTGAGAGAGGCTAAGTGACTTGCCCAGGGAATAAGCAGCAGGATATGAACTCTGGTCTTCCTGTTTTACTAGTCTAGCACTGTTGCTGCTAAAGAAGGTGGAGATCAGAAAAGAAGCGGAGAAAAGACAGTGATTTGGGGTAGTGATGGAGTGCCTCTGAGCTTATTAGAAAGTCACAGTTGGCTTAGTCCTTCTAAAGGGCTTTGATTTGCTGGGACTGAGCAAAGGCCCCACTGTGCAGCTAGGCTAGAGGAATGTTGTGAGCCCAGCACCTTGAGGGCAGGGTCAAAGAAATCCCTGTGGAAGTAAAATCCTGACTTTGGAGAGATGGAGAGGGCGGCCCCGACAACCAAAGAATCAAGGGGTAGGGAAGTAGGGCCAGGATTGTTCCTGCTTCTTTCCTACTTGACTCTTGAATGAGCTCTTCACCTGGCCCAGTCCCCAGGGAACAAGGTAAAGAGCATGGGGGTGGGGGAGGGATGCCCGAGTGGGGAGGCAGGTAGCTTGCTCTGCTTTAGAAGAGGGCACTCCCTTCTCTTCCCTCTCAACCCTCCCGCACTTCCCCCGCTATGCTCCCTGGGGAGCTGGGCTGGGGAGGGTCTTGTCCCCTAGCCCCAGGGGCCCCGTGGAGGTTTGAGGAAGGAGCTAGCTGGATGCAGAGAGGTGCTGGCAGCCAGCAGGAGAGAAGGAGGAAAGTGGCATGATTAATGTTTGCTGGAGAACTGCAATTGATTTTAAATAGCAGGGAGTTTGGAGGGGGGTGGGCCTGAGCCATGGGTGGTGCTAAGGTTGGCCGAGCTTCTGTTTGCTCAGGGAGGGTCAGTCTCTGGGAAATGAGAAACAGGTGAGTCCCTTGGTCCCTTCCTGTGGTGGAGTAGGGTGGGTGGGTGGGGGTGGCGGAGCTGAGCCGGAACTCTGCTTCCTGGAGACTGGACCCCCGGGTCAGGTGAAGCGGGCTGGGCTCTTTCTGCACCCTGCCTCCTCTCTCTGGGGAAGGCAGTGAGTGAGGGGTGGGAGGTTGAGGGAGGGATACAGTGAGGATGCTCAGGGCCCGTGGAGAAACCAGGGGAAAACCTTTTGGGTGCCGTGGTTCAACCCATCTCCCTTTGGGGAAATCTAAGAGAAGGTGGTTTTCTAATCCTGTTTGCTTCTTGGCTCTCCGTGTGATATTGGGCGGGTGAGGTAACCTGAGGCAAATCTTTCCCACCTTATCTATCCAGACTCTTGGATATTGGTTGGACTCCCCTCTGAGGTATTGGCTCCAGAGGAGGAAGGGAACTGGTAGTAAATACTTGGCCCAGTCTTAGACGTTTCTTAGATGCTCCTTCTTTCTAGCATTCGTTCATTCATAATTCGTTGATCACCTACATTAAGCATTGGCCCTAGAGTCAGGAGGACCTGAGTTCAGATTCAGTCTTAGGTACTTACTAGCTGTTTGACCTTGGGCAAGTCACTTAAACCCAATTGGCCTCCAGAAAAGAAAATCACCTACTTTCTGCAAGGCACCTTGCCGGGCACCCCGGGGGATACAAAGATAAAATGAAAAACAGTCTTTGCCTTCAAGGAGTTCCCATTCCATTGGGCAGGGGAAGGATGAAGGGTACAGTATTTACATGGGTAAGAGAGCGTTGACATCTAAAATGGTTAAGAAAGGCTTCCTGTAGGAGGTGGCATTGAAGCCAGACTCTGAGAGACAGAGAGGAAGGAGGGGAGGGCATCCTAGACAAAGGGGACTCTGGGCAGAGCACGGCTGGCCATAGAAGATAGAACGGTGAATCCTGAGAACTGTAAATTAACTGTTAATGAAGAGGAAAGGTAGGTTGGTGCCGGACTAAAGGGTTTTAAAATTCCAGGCGAAGGAGTTTGTAGTTTATCTGAGAGGCGGTAGGGAGGCACTGGAGATCCTTGACCAGGCAGTTACATGGTTGGATCTGTGCTTTAGGAATATAATTTTGGCAACTATGTACCATAGGGATGGACTACAAGGTACCAAATTAGGAATCTTGGCTTTCTCGCTTACCTAAGTGGCTTTGGGCGAGTCATTTAATATTCTCCCCCTGTCCCCCCCTCCTCTTTCCCCCTCTCCCCCTTTTATTCTTCTCCCCCTCCCTCCTCCTTTCTCCTTCTCCCCCTTCTCTGTGTCTTTCTCTGTCTCTCTCCCTCCTTTCTCTTCCCCCCCTCCTCCCTCTCCCTCCTCCTTTCTCTTTCTCTCTCTCCTTCCTTTCTCTTCCCTCTCCTCCTCCCTCTCCCTCCTCCTTTCTCTTTCTCCCCCTTCTCTGTGTCTTTCTCTCCTTCCTTTCTCTTCCCTCTCCTCCTCCCTCTCCCTCCTCCTTTCTGCTTCTCTCTCCTTTCTGTGTCTTTCTCTCTCTCTCTCTCTCCCTCCTTTCTCTTCCC
>JAQQSZ010009969.1:0-12634 GCA_028646595.1 Phalanger gymnotis
CAGAGCGTTTGATGTTTTGGCTTCTGTTCAGAAATGTCAGTCAAGTATGGGAGGCTTTGGGAAGAACTTGTTAGTCTTCACAGAATTTTGATAATGTTTTAAAAGAAAAATATGAGTCTTAAGTAGGCTATAGATATGTCAAAAGGGTATTTCGCAACTACTGTTAATTTCAGTTGTTTGTCAGCAAACTGCATCCCAGTGGTGGAGGAACTGGAATTTGAGTCCCCAGCTTGTTGGAATCATGGAGCTTGCCCAGGAGCCTTTGGGACTTGGGGGTAGCATTATGAAATATTTCCATAAAGGGTAATTTGCTTTGGAATCATATGAGAGTTATTATGTGTTTGCAATTTTTTCTTTCTTTTCATTGTTAACTTTGATTGTTATAATCTTGCCAAGACTTAGATTGTTTATAGTGTGTGTGTGTGTGTGTGTGTGTGTACGGGGGAGGATAAAAATGAAAGACTATACAATGACCTCTTCTGTAGGGCCATAGGATCACAGATTTATAGCCAGAAGGGACTTCAAAGGCCAAGTCCAATCTCAACATTTCACAGAGACTAAAGTTCCGAGTGAAGTGATTTGTACAAAGTCACACAACTAGTGACAGAGCTGGTACCCCTGTCATTTCCCACTCTTTTGATTCCAGGTCCAGTGATCCTTTTACAATGCTATTTGTCTCTCTATAACAAACCATTCTGTAAGAATTTTTTTTTGGATATTCAGTTCAACAAATATTTCTTAAATGTCCATACTGTGTGCCAAGTACTGTGCCTGTAAGGCAAAAACAAAACAAAACACAATACCTGCCCTCAGAAAAACTTATTCTATTTGTACTTATATTCAATATGTACAAGTAAATAAATCCAAAGTAATACAAAATTATTTCAATGGGGAGTAAGTGCTAATAGCTGACAATAATGTCATTGTCACGTGCTGCCTCCATTTTCATTTCCCCAGCAGATTTTGGAAGAAATTTTACATACCTAAGTTACTCATAATAATAACTGACATTTGTAGTGGATGGAAAGAACACTGGACAAAGTCAGGAAGACATCTTGCCTCTAACAAAAGCCAGATGACCCAGAGAAGTCACCTAAACACTCTGAGTCTCCGTTTTCTCATCTTTAAGATGGAGATAATAAACATAGCATCTATCTCATAGTTTTTAGTGAGGATCAAGGTAAGTTAATGTTTGCAAAGAACTGTGCAAACCTTAAGCTCCTATGTAAATCTCAGTTCAGGCTAGGCTTAGGAATTTCACTGGAATAGGGAAATCCAGATGAGAAAATTCGCTCTATCAGAGTAGGTTGCACCTTCTATACAATTTCTATCTAGACTACTATGAGGTTTAGTGACTTTCCAGAGTTCAGACAAGATGTTGGTTAATGTTATTATTGCTGTTTCTATTCTTGTTACACCTCAAATTTTCCAAAATTTTAAAAATCTTATTTCATGGGAGCCTTACAATTAATTCCATGTAATAGCTACCCATAGTTACTCATTAGAAAAATGTCTCTTCCCCAAGGATGGTGTTAAGATTTAATGATAGCTAAGGAAAGGCAAGCGGCTATACGTGTATAAAGTCAGGGTATTATTTTTCTGAAGTTTTTGGCAGCAAGACAATGTGTAAAGGCTAGATGAACAGTCAAGTGGAGGCTTCACAATGATCTTCCCTTGCATCTCCCCAAATCCCCAAAGAAACTCTGTTGTCCTTCAAAGAGCCACCGAATCTTCTGAGCTTAAACTTCCCTTCATGGTCTTAATTCTGATTTGCAGTTTGATGTGGTGGACATGGGGCCAGCCTCGGATAAGGTCCTATTTCTGATGCCTAATGGTGGAGTGCTCCTCAGGGAGCCGGCTCCATAGTGGAGGGCTTCGTAGTCCAGAGGGCTGGACCAGGCATCAGGAAAGCCTGAGTTCAATGCCTGCCTCGGATGCTCAGTGACTGTGTGAGCTGGGCGAGTCACTAAACCTCTGTTTGCCTCAGTTTCCCCAACTATAAAATAGGAATAATAATTGCACTTACCTCCCAGGGTCGTTGTAAGCTTCCCATGAGGCAGTGTTTATGATGTGCTTAGCACAATTCCTGACACACAGTAGGCACTTAATAAATGCTTGTCTCCTTCCTTGTTTCTTTTTGGCATTCTGAGCAACTTTCTAAGACTCTAAGTTGCAGGTCAGGTACCTACTTTTATTAGAGGGTAGAGAGAGCTTCTTACAATAATGAAATTATTGTATTATATTATTATACATTGTATTGTACATTATAAGCAATATATTATTATATATTGTATTGTATTTTTATATTTAAAAATAGTGAAAGAAATATATGGAACTAAGAACTTGGAGCCCTGGGTTCTAGTCCTGACTCTGCAATTGACTATCCAACCTCTGTACAATTGCTTTCTTACGTACAAAATGAGAGGGCTAGGCCAGGACAAGATGAGATCTAAGGTCCCTTCCAAATGTAAAGTTCTGTGAGTATGAACAGACAGATATTCACCAAGGTCTTGAAGCCCACCCTGGGTTGCACACAGTCTAGTAGGCTCTGTGGAGGTGTTTGTGGACACAAAGAATTAGACCTGGTGGGGTGGGGGGAACAGTGGGGGTGGTAAGGTCAACTAAGAGAGAAGCCAGGCAGAAAGCACACCAAAACTGAGCAAAAGAGGGAGCTTCGGACTTGGGTCCCTGGAAAGGACAATAGCCGATGATGCTGGTATTGATAGGGTACTTTATCATTCCCAAAGTACTTTACATACTTTATCTTACTGGATTCTCACAATAACCCTGTGAGACAGATAGGCAGCTCTTGCAGCACTGGGTTTGAAAAGGTAACTGCCACTTAACATAACTAGGAAGTGTCAGAGCTGGGACTGAAATCTCACCCTCCTGACTCTAATTCCAATGTTCCTTCCACTCAACCACACTTCCTCCCTTGATAGAGAATATGGGAAAAGATATCTACATAGTCTGCTTAATTATGGTTCATTAAGCAGTCCTGAAAGAAATCATCTCACCCTCTCCCTTGCGACACACATATTGGTGTGTACCTTTCTATCCTCCTCCCCATATTAGGTTATAATTTCCTTATGTATTTATCTATTTGTTCATTCATTTGTTTGTTTATTCACTCATTCATTCACTTATTTATTCATTCATTTCTTTGTTTGTTTATTCATTCATTCCTTCATTTATTTATTTATTTATTTGGTGAGGCAAACAGGATTAAGTGACTTGCCTAGGGTCACACAACTAATTGTCAAGTGTCTGAAGCCAAATTTGAACTCAGATCTTCCTGACTCCAGGGCCAGTGCTCTGTCTATTGTGTCACCTAACTGGCCCTATAACTTCCTTACAGCAGTATAGATTTAGGATGCCATCTAGTCTAACCCTTTCATTTTATAGAAGTAAAATTGAGGCCCAGAGCAGTAAATAAACTTGCTAAGGTCTTGCAGATAGGAGCCCAGGTTCAAATCCAAGTTCTCTAGCTCCAAACCCAGCACTCTTGGGAATTGAGACCATGTTGCTTCTCATTTTTATAGGGCTAGTACTTAGTCCATTGTTGGTATTTAATAAATGCTTGTTGAACTGAATCAAATCAAAAGGAGGGGGGAATAGAAGTAGAGGGTCAAAGTGTGGGAAGCAGCCTGCTCTGCCATTAAGAACCGTGCTGACAAATCAAGAAGTCAACACCAACAGATTCTTACACAAGTTTTTTTCTCTTTATGTTAAAATCCTGCCCCTATCTCTCACCCTTAACTCAAGACCCCTAAGGCACTGGAATTCCTGGAATTTTTGTGAGTAATTCTAGGCATGTTAGCAATACATTTCAGACAAAATCTCTATCCCAATCCCTCCCCCCCCCAAAAAAATACATGGACTACTCCCTCAAAAGGCACTCCAATGGTCTTAGTTTAAGGTGTAAGAAGCATCAAGTAAGTCCACCCAATATCCTCTCCCTTGGTCTAGGTGTGTTCATATTTCAGTGGCTGGTCATAAGTTTTGGAAAGTGGTAGTGCCTGTATGTTAGTATAATTCTTAGCTTTTTTCTTTTAAGCAGAACTTGTCTCTCCTTGAGAAAATGGAGGGATGAATGAGGGCAGAATCCATAGGTTCAGTGGTAATCCATAGGCAAGCTTTCCTCTATGCTCTCTATATATGCAGATGCCACCAGCTATGGCTTCTCTCAAGAGTCTTATCTTCCAGACATAGGTCAGGGCCTGCTTCCCTGAAGGTGCAACTGGCCCATCACCTGCCTTGTTGCCACTGCTGATGCCACTGCCCAGACCCTCCAGCTCCTGCTGCTTGAGACAATAGAAATGCCTCAGGGACCTGCTAGGCTGGAAATATCTTGTCATATGCAACACATGGCACCCATGCTGAGATTTTCCCATGCCTGAAATTATAAGTGTATGAGCAAACACACAGACAACTTTCATGTAATGCAGTGAGTCAGTCAATAAACATTTGTTAAGTGCCTACTATGTGTCAGGTAAGCCCTGGGGATATAAAAAAGAGGTAAAAAATAGTCCCTGCCCTTAAGGAGCTCACAATCCAATGCACTTCTTTAAATCTTTTAAATCTATGATGCTAGTCTTACAATCTGGAAAGAGAAAAAGATAGACACTGGACCTGTGACTTCATTGGTCTACAGAACTAGACAGACAAACTCCCTCTAACCATGCAGGTGGCACCTTCTCTCCAATTGAAGGACTTTGAGCTGACTTGACTAGAGCACTAAGGGGTTAAGTAACTTACCCAGGGCTGTATAGTCGAAATGCTCAGAGGCAGCACTGGATCCCAGATCTTTCTGGCTTTGAGGCCAACTCTCTATCTACCACCTCCTCTAGACACTACCTGCCTCTCTGGTCTGGAAAATGCACAATAAAGAGAATTAAGCTGGAATAACAAAGTTTTGGATTCCATGGCTCTTTATAGCTCTAAAGCACTTTCTCTATATATGCATGTATGTTCTTCACATCTAGCCTGCGAGGCATGGACCAAGGGCATTGGATGCTCTGTATAGATAGGGAAGTTGAGGCTGAGTGACTTGGTCACACGGCCAGCAAGCCACAGAGCTGAGGCCTAGCTTTTGACTCACCTTTTGACTCAAAGTCCATGTGATCTGGCTGTGGATTCAAAGAATCTAGGTTCAAATCCTGTCTCTGAAAACCTATGTGACTTTGAGCAAGTCCTAACGCTGGCCCACTCCACCCCCTGCCAATTTCCTCATCTGTAAAATGAGAGGGTTGGCCTCAGTGACCTCTGAGGTACCTTTAACTCCAGATCTATGCTTCTTTGTCATACCAGGTTACGAGAGCCTTTCCACTGTGGCCCCAGTTCAAATTGCTGGTTGGTATTTAAGTGTTTATCACTATTTTATTTACCTTACTACTATTTGAATTTCTTAAAACAAAGAATTGTTCATCCAGTTATGTAATCTTCTGAATAATGGAACAAAGGGCCGGGAAGCTGAAAGCCATCAGAAGAGGCTTCTCAGAGTTTGATATCCCTGTGTTAAAATCCTAGAGTCATAGATCTTGAGTTAGAAGTGACCTGGGAAGTCAGCTAATCTAACACACACAACCCCCATTGTTTAGAAAAGAAAACTGAGGCCCAGAGGGGAGATGTCTTTCTAAAAGCCAAACAGGCAATAAGGGAGAGAATATTGATTTGAACCCTGTTCCTCTGACTCCAAATACAGAGCTACTTTCATTGCCTTCTACTTGTCTTTCCTTTTTGCAGAAATAAAGGATTGTAGTCACTAATTTTGATATGCATTGTCAGTAATGTGCTCTTGTCATGCTTACTGTCTATTTCAAACAGGCTTCTACTGAATGTGTGAATATATAGGCCCTAAACAAGCAGGGAATGGGGGGGGGGGGGGGGCATTGTTTTAGTTATCACATGGCCAAAGGCAAAAATAAATAGTCTAAGAAAAAAACAGTGTCTAGGAAAGGGCCCACAGGAAAGTATATGTATATACACGTGTACATTGCTGAGAAGTTCTGAGTCATTCTATATTCTGTGGAGAACAAAGCAAAGAAGGCATTAGAAGCAATTTCTCTAGTCTGAGGCTACCAGGCAAGCAGCCAATCCTATCTCTTCTTGCTTCTGGGATGTTTTTGGATCTGCTGCCATGCTGCTGCCATGAGGCTGCCACATTGAAAGCTCCTGACACTATTCTAAGAAGAAATCCAATTCTTGAAATGTCAAGAAAATCTGAATTGGGGGTCCAGGACTGAATTCACTCTGAATGTGTCTTTTCCTTTTACTTATTTGCATGCCTTTGCCTGAGATAACGTTGATGACTTTATGAGCATAGCTATTGTTGGCTTTCTATTTTTGAAAAAAAAAGTTCTAAAACAGAACAAGCTTAATTGGCACAGAGAATGAAAATAGCCAGGAAAAAGGGGGTGGAAGAAGTAGATGAAGAGACAGGAAAATCTGCAACATTGTGTGGGAGAGAGCAAAAAGAGAACATAGCATTTTAGTCTCTTTTTTTTGGCTTTTAAATTTCTCTTTGTTGTGTGGTCCAGGCAGCTTCATGGGTTCCTGTGTTATAACTAAAGAAAAAGCATGAATTAATATTTTACTGGCAAAAGCTAAAGCCTATCTGGGTGAGTGCTGATATCTGTTATCACCTGACAACCATGGAAGAAAGGAATTCTCTATTTCAAATGGACAGTTGGCTAGGATTGGAGGGGTTTCTGGATTCATATGTAGAAAACTTCTATCTAAGAGAACATTTCTGCCACAAGCTTTTCTGCATGCCATTTGGAATGTCAGTAATATGCATACAAGTCAGAATATATAAGGAACAGAAATAGGGAAGTTTCCACTAGACAAATCCCTCTGATCAGAAGCAGGCCAGGAAAGCTGATGACTCAAAATCCTCCTCATCCACTCCTTCCTTCACACTCCTTTCTCCAGAAAAAAGAACTCTCCTGGAGAAAGTGAGCACAACGTAATTCAGGATTTAAAAGGCTAGAGATAGTGTTCCCAAATCCAAGGGCCTACTCAGGATATTGGAAAGGACTTTTTAAAAAGGGATCCAAAGCTGAGAAAATCAGAATGAAGTAGGCAGGGAGTTTCAGATACGTGTGCCCAAATCACACGAAGACTCTGGAATGGGCTTTCTTGGGGTGGTGGATGTGGAAGCAAGAACACATATTCGGATCCCACCTCTGACGCTTACTAGCTGTATGACCCTGGGCTAATGGCTGTAAAATGAGGGCCTTGGACTAGATAAACGTGTATTTCCAGATGTACAGTTCTATGATCTTGTAATGAACTGGATGGAGTTGCCAAGTCCACCCAGTTCCTCTGCTGAAAGGAGTTTTCCTGTTCCCTCTTCAATGAAGCCTTTCTGATGCCCCTCCCCCATATGTTCTTTCTCAGATTTTTTTATTTTGTCGGTCTCTCTGCTTTACCTTATCCAGGTCCACCTTGTATCATACTTTCTGTATGCTTGCTGCATCCTTCCAATTAAACCATAAACTCTTTGAAGGTGGGGACCAGGACATTTTTTATCTTTGTATGCCAGCACCTAGCATACTTCACAGTGCATTCTACAGGGTAAGCAATTCAGCTAATGAGTATCAGATGAATTAAAAATATTCCATCACGCTGAAAATGAATGAGCTTTATTTCCTGGCTTTCCAGAGGAGACAACATCCCTTACACAAAGATACACAAGGTATTTACTGACCAGAGGAGTGTGCAGGAGTTTTTTCTTCAGAAATACAAAAAATGGATGTGGTGGGGGAGTGAAGGGATGGGTGGGCGGCGACATATTTATAAGTAACTTTAATCCTATTTCATGCCCACCGCCTGCAATTCTGTTTTAAGCCAGAATATCTTTTGTACTTGACCCCAAAGGCTTCCTGGGAAGGATGATATGTCAGAAAACAACAAGGATTAAAAGAATTTTTCCCATCAAGGCTGAGGGGTCCTATATCTTATGAAGTAACATAAAACATGCCATCTCAGAAGGGCAGGACCTTAGGATTGGAGAGAGTGCTGGATCAGAGCCTCAGAAGATCTACTGATTCTTCAGTCACTTCGAAATCCCTTTTTACCAGGTTGCCTTGTCACACTCCATCCCCAGGGAGTGCATAACATGCTTTTACAAGCCGATTGTCCTTTGCACTTTCCTTTGTCTCACAGGTTAGGTCTGGAATACCTCAGGACAAAGATGATTATAAGATTTCCAGAACAAAAATCAAATACAATGTGTGATCTTTAGAATAACCTGTAAACTGGCTTAGGTCAAGTTTCTGAACATAAAAACATGGGACATTCCAAAGTGGATTTCTTCTATGTAGCCATTAAATATCAGAGAAGAGATTGGGTCTATGAATTTCTGCATTTCAGATAAATTTGACTTACAGTTTTTGAAGCAACCAGTGCGAAAGAGAAAAAGGAGGAAGAGGAGGAGGAGGAGGAGGAGGAGGAGGAGGAGGAGAAGAAGAAGAAGAAGAAGAAGAAGAAGAAGGAGGAGGAGGAGGAGGAGGAGGAGGAGGAGGAGGAGGAGGAGGAGGAGGAGGAGGAAGAGGAGGAGGAAGAAGAGAGGAAAAAGAAAAGAAAAAAGAAAAAGAGAATTTTGTAAGGCAAGACTGCCAGACAGGAACATAACATTTCCAAGATTGTTCTTATATGTATGCTTGCCAAAATGAGTAAGAACTGGGATTCAAGAGGCATAGAAGGATTACTAGATTTAGAGCCAGGAGATACCTCAGATAGAGAACTGAATTTGTAGTCAGAAAAGATGGTTTTGAATCTTTCCTCTGTTATTTATTCCTTCTGTCATCTTGAATAAGTCACCTAGCCTCTCTGAGCCCCAGTTTCTTCATTTGGAAAATGGGCATAATAATAGTACCCCCCACAAAGAGTTGTGAAGTGGATCAAATGAGATAGTTATGCAAAAGCCCTTTGCAAACATTGAAGTGCTGTATAAAATCCACTATCGTTAATCACTATAAGAAACTTCTGTCATGGTTTCAGAAATATCAAGCAAAATAAAAGAGGAAATGAATGAACTTTTAGCTCAGGGGATACACAAAAGCAGGTCCTCCAGGCTAAAATAGTTATATGATATCTGTCAGCAGTCATAATGGTTGGTATTGTTTAGAAATGGAAAGAAAGCCCTAAAGGCTTATCTACCTTCAGAAAGGTAAGATTGACTGGTTAAAAAGATACATTTGCATCATTTTTTGTTTAATCTATGCACCTCAGCTCTCTAATCTTATTATTGCATAATGTAAAATCCACAGGCTTCCCCATTTAGTCACTTTGCCAAGGATGGGTATCTATTAGCTTGGTGTGCAATTCTCCCAGCACAGCCTGATAATAGCCACTCTCTTGGGATTTATAACAGTTTGAGCTGATTGAATAAAATAAATGAAATTCTGACTTCATTTTATTAACACTGTATCTTCCTGTAGGGTGGTAGGCTGTTTAAACACACAAAACAAAACAGAATTTTGAGTGTGTCTCAGAAGGCAAATAATGAGGAAGACCTTCCCCATCAATCTGCTGAAATTTTGCTCCTGTGTATTGGAGGAGATGCCATTGTAGGCTTAAATGGGAAAGGAAGTACAATATCCCCTTCCCTGAAAGACTTTAAAAGGAAGGTAGATTTTCTTCCTTGGGAGCTGACCTATTCCCATGATGGAGAAGGCCAGGATCTCCTAATACATCCTGGGCCATCTCCAGTCATCCTAATGAATATCAGGCCACTGGATCCAGATGGCTCCGGAAGAGAAAGTGAGGCTGGTGACCTTGTACGGCCCTCCCTCACTCAAATCAAAGTCAACTGCAAGTCATGTCATCATTTCCCTGACGTCATGGTCCTCTTCGAGAATAAAGGACAAACACATTCCCATGATAATGTTAAGAGGCAAGGAAAGACTAGCACACAAGGAGTGCTTGATCTGCATACTCCAAGTCTTTGTAGCCTACTAGTTAAATTAAAGGGGCTAAAGTCAGGCTAAGAAGCTTGAAAAATCTAGAAGTCTTGAGTAGAAGAGAAAGCTCCTACTCAGATATCTGCTGGCTTTGCCTGCAGATATGACGTTCAGAGATATCCTCTCAATTGGGGGAATTGTTGGCAGCCTGAGGGCCAAGGGATCATAGATGTAAAACTGTAAGGAAACTTAAAGTTCAGCTACTCCAAAATCCTCATTTTAAAGATTGAGATGCATAACACGTCAGAAAAACAAATATTAGGTAAAATAACTCAGAAGGGAAAGCACCTGGTTAGGAAAAAATATATACCTGAATAGGAAAATTTCTTTGTAAAAATGGATCACTAAATTGCTTTGTAAGTGTAGAAGGACAGGCAAAAAGGCAAGAAGGAGGCAGAGAAGGGGAAGCAGAGGGAAGGAGAGGGAGAAGGGGAGGGGGAGAGGAAGGAAGAACAGAAGGAGAGGGAGAGGAAGGAGAGACAGAGACAGAGAGAGACAGAGAAAGGGGGAACGAGAAGAGAGAAAGGACAGATCAGCTCCGTGGGTTATAGTAGCACAGTAACAAGACCAAGGTCATTGGTTTGGCCACAGGTGAGTCAGCTACTTTTGTTTTCTGCCGTAGTCACAGCCCGCACCCCTGATCCCAGCTGGCTGTCTTCCAAAGGCCTGCCTTCGGTCGCAAGGGGATCTTGTGAAATGAATCAGCACAACCCTATTTCTGTTTGGGGATGGGGGGTAGGGGAACAGATCAAAGTTCATTCTGTAATGGTGATGGGTCAGTAATATCTCCACAATCTTAATGGCAGTATTACTTTTTTAGGAGTAAAGTGTACTAATCCCTGGAGAGGGTATTAATGGCTAACGTTTAAAGGGAAAGATACGACTTCCCAAGCCTCTAGCATGTACATTTTGTAGCCTTTTCTTCCACTCTGCACCAAACTACAGATCTTGAAAAATCTGATCTTCACCCCAAGGACTTCCAGGGAAGGAGATTTCCCAGTTTTCTTGTCATTAGCTAAGACTTTTCTAGAGAGCTTTCTTAGAACCCTGTGCATCTATGCCTTGTGTGTGCACAACAGAGGAGGAGAGAAAGAGAGAGACAGATAAATCATACTTTGAAGAAAACAAATAACCAGTCTCAAATTTTCAGTATTGAAAATCCAGACTCTTTAGAGAAGTTAAGGGTTAAAGTATCTGGTCAAAGGAATGTAAGGGCTTTGAAGGCAGGGTCTGCTGCTTCTTTTTTTTTTTTTTTTTGGTCTTGTTTAATTGAACTGATAATCAAAATAGTTTACCTGGAAAAGAGGCCTGTCAAAACACCAAAAACTTATAACACATGCTTGGGTTGAAAGGATTTTAATTGGTTCAGGTATAAACAAGAAAATGAGAACCAGAAGTACTGTAGACCTTAGAATCAGTCCCTGGGAGGTAAGATTTTGACCATCCCCAGTGAAGTGTCTGTTATTCTAAATTTTCCTTTTGTCCTTGATTTCAAACTGTTTGGTAAATAGCCTTTGTGTTTCCACACATATGTTCCCAATCAGCATTCCCATTTGATGGGGAGAAGAACAAGATTTTCAAAATCACCATTTGAATGATATCTCAGGAAAAGACCTACCAAGTTAAAAGTTTACATGTTTTCACTCATCTCTTGCATCTAGGAGTCACTAGTTACTAAAATCAATGAGTTATAGCCCCAAATAGTATTTGCCTTGCCTCTCGAGAAAGAGTATTTCCTGGCCTAGTCCAGCCTGATCATTTTGGGTCCAAGAGATAAAGGAAGAGAAATGATGACCAGCCTGACAGTCTAAAGTTTCTCCATGGCAGCTATTATCTTCCTCTGATTCTGAAGCCATGGATTGGGGCTCCCTAATCCTTCCCAGGATAAGTCTGGACCTTTTCAAGGTAGATTCAAGTGAGTCTATGTGTGAAAAGGAGCATGGGAAGTCATCCCAATTGAGTTACTGCAATGAAGATGGTACTCCAGCAAAGATTACTCAGAAGTCTTGAATTGTTGCATATGGGAAAAAGAGAAAGAATGCATTTATTGTCAAAACATTCCAAGTGTATCTGTGACTGGGAGACAAAGAATGATTAATACTCATTACTTTTTGAGATTATGCTATAAGAAGAGCCTTACAAGAGTCCTAAGCATCTTGACAGACTTCTTCTGGTTACATAGATTTCACACAAGTTGTCACTGAATTCATATCTCAGATAGGAAGACAAGAATGAAAGATGAAGGAAAGAATAGAAAGAAAAAGTAGAAAAGAAGAAAAAAGTGGGGCAGGCAAACAGTGTGAAAAGGCCTTGGAAGAAAACACCAGACCCAAGTATACATCTAATCTGTTGAGAGCTAGGCGTGGGGAAGAAAGGCCAATTCAACAAGGTTCTATTGAAGTGAACTTTGAATTGTCTAAAAAGGCATGGGGATAGAAGTGGGTGTGCTTGAGAAGAGGGTGGAAAAGAGGATTTGGAAAATGGCTGCCAAAACACTGGACTAGTGAAAAGGTACAAAATAGCTGACAGGTAGGTTGCAATGACTGCAAAGAGGTGTGGTTAGTCAAATAAAAGTTTTCCTAGGCTATTGGAAGAAAGAAAGAAAGAAAGAAAGAAAGAAAGAAAGAAAGAAAGAAAGAAAGAAAGAAAGAAAGAAAGAAAAATAG
>JAQQSZ010009970.1:0-12634 GCA_028646595.1 Phalanger gymnotis
AAGTCACCAATCCACACCCACACAGGTTTCACACCTGACAGGGCCCTGGGCCTGGGGCTTAGCACTTAACAGCTGAAAGTACTTCCACTCAAAAGAAACAAAAGCCATGCTAATGAGACAATTTTGCTTAACAACACACCATGAGGTGAAGTTATAGGGAGTCAGGTTTACCCTCAATGTGAGGAAGAACTGCCCCATCCATAGAGCTGTCCCAAAGTGGAATGAGATGCCTAGGGTGGGGCAAAGGGAGAATTGGATAGTGATTCCCACCTCGATAGGGGTCTTTTTGTTCAACCTTGCCTTAAATGACAGAATGGGCATTGCCTCAGACAAACTGAGACCTGGGAAAGACCTTAGTTTAAAAAGGCTAAGGTCCCCCACTATATCTGGGGTTATCTCTAGTGGTCCTGATCTGTCTTGCCACTGGACTCAGATAACCCTGGAGGAGAGAGTGAGCCTGGAGACTTTGCACAGCTCTGCTTCACTTAAATGCAATTCATTTGCAAGTCAAGGTACCACCCTCTGTCATTGGTCCTCTTTGAGAAGGAAGGACAACCAGCGATCATTAAGTAAAGGTGGACAGACCCTTTTCAGGCATGCTGTATAAGGGACTGGCCAAAAGATGTGGCCTAGATGACCTCTGAGGTCTCTTCCCACTATGGGAGTTTGTTTTCTTCAGCTCTGACATTCTTCATTCTTAGATTCTAGGTTTTTAACAAGAAAACAATGATTCTCAATGTCTGACAAATTTGGCCTTAGCCCCGAAGAGGGGGAAAGGTCGAGGATAGCATGAATTTGCTAGGGGGTTCTCCCCCCTGGGCTCCTGAAATCTACAGTCTTAGGCAGAAAAGGCTGAGACTGAATTAGCCACAAGCAAGAGAGCCAGCAAACAGGTCAGAGAAAGCCAGAAGGCTGCCATTTAGTTAGTCTGGACTCTTCTTTCCTCTCCCACCCTCCAGGCCCATGACTCTGTGGGCTTTGTGGCAATCTCTGTTTTTGCCTTTGCCTTCTCAGCATCACATGGTTTCATGAGATTGTGAAACTTGGGGTTAATTGGACCCTACCTCTAGGAAGGAGAGGAATTCCCCAGAGCAGAACAGCTGCCCTTTCTCCCCTCCCAGCTTGGGCAGATCATCAGGGCTGAGGGACCGTGGGGAGGCCAGAACCACAGATGTTGGAGGTGCTGAGGTTTGTACAAACAGATGCGCACCCTGGCTCACGCATACTCAATCACCCTCAGACTTTGGCCTCAAAGACACACAGAGTTAGCAGCAGAACCAGGATTTCGATCTCCTACCTGCCCTCAGATCCAACATTTTTTTTTTACTCTACAAGGAAGCTTGACTTTCTCTATAACCTTGTTAAATACTAATCTCTGTGGTCCCAGATGTCTGCTCCCTGGGTTTCTAAAAGCCTACTTGCCAACTGAGGTTGGGCATTGCTGACCTTTGCCCATCTGTCTCTTCACTTCTAGTACTCTGGCCAGGCTTCCCCACAGGTGGGGCGGGTGGTATGGCACAGCAGTCACTCCCCATGGCAGAGTGGGAGGATAAGGTTAAGGACCAGGAACAGCCTTAGAGAGAACAGGCTCAGAAAGTAGAAGACGCAACTGAAACAAAGGGGAAGGAGCCCTTTTCTGCCGTTGCCTTTGGCCAGTTTTGTGACTTGGAGCCATTTCCTTTCTTAGATTTTAGCTTCTCTGTTTGTCGATTGGAGATGTTGGACATTCAAGGGTTCTTAACTTGGGATCCATAGACCCTCAAGGGGTCTGTTAATAGATTTCTGGGGTTTGTGAACTTGAATGGGAAAAAAAATTACACTTTTATTTCAATAGAATCGGTTTCTTTTGCAATCCTATTTTTCATTTTGTATATTTAAAAATCTTATTCTAAGAAGGTTCTGTAGGCTTCAGGAGATTGGCTGCCAAAGGGATCCAGGACCCAAAAGAAGTTGCAAATCCTCGGGACAGTCTCTCACTTTGCCCAGCTTTGTCTCACTCAAATCCAATTCACACAAGTCAAGACATCACGGCTTGTGATATCATGGGTCCTCCTCCAGAACTAAAGAAGAACAATACCAAAAGGTCCCCTCCAGCTCGGGCATTTTGCATTCTAGGACTCTCTCAATCTCTGGGGAATCAGCCCCCTCCTCTGGTCATAATCTCTTGCCCTTCCATTTCTCTCTCTGCCTCATACCTCCTAAACCTATCATTTCTTCTCTCCATGATCTCTAGTTCCAGAATTCCTCTTTTTCTCCCAGACCATCACCCCTGCTCTGGCCTCACTTATCTCTCATGTTCTTGGTCCCATAGGTGACTGGGTCAACTGTCACTGGGTCAGTCAACTAGCATTTATTAAGTGCCCACTATGTGCTAAGTGCTGACTGCTGTATGCTGTCCTCCATCCCCCATGACTGCAGTTGCCCTCTGCTCTGGCCACAATTCATGCCCTGTCCACCTCTGACCTTGGCCCAGTCCCACCATCTGCCGTCTCTGCCTGTACTGCTGAATGATTGAATGTTTCTTGGGGGATTCATGCAGCGCCTATCCCTTCTTTCCCACCAGCTGCATGCTTTTGGACTGGGCTCCACTCATCATCCAGGGAGACTACATCAGCCGTGGTACTCACACTCCATCAGTACTCTCTGCCCCTCTGACCGAAAGGCTGGAAAATGGAGCTAAGAACTCCTCCCCAAATCTCCATTTAAAGAGGGCCCTCCAGCTAGCTGCCTCTCCATTTTCCTCTCAGCTACCCTCTTTTGGACTGAACTCCAATGCTGCCGCTCCAGGGACCCTCCCTCTCAGCCTTGCCCCCTCCTCCCCTTTCGCAGCTTGTCTTCCTCCATCAGACTATAAGCTCCATGAGGGCAGGGACTTTGAAACCCTAGTGCTTAGCAAAGTAGACACAGAAATGTTAATTGACTGATTGGCAGCAAGGTACAACGAAAAGAATACTAGGTTTGGAGCCAGAGGCTTAGAGTTCAAATGCCCCCTCTGCCACTTCCTATCTGATTGACCTTGGCAAAACCATTTCACTTTGGCTCCTCTTCTGTAAAATAAGGCAAGGCAGTTGAACCAGGCAGCTTCTAAGGTCTCTGCAGGAGTCCTTTTACTCAGTCCTTTCCCCATCTCTTACTTGGAATGCCTTCCCTCTGAAATTACCTTCTATTTACCCTGCACGTATCTTCGTGTATGTTCGGAGTTGTTTGCATGTTGTCTCCCCATTAGAATGTGGGCTGCTTGAGGGCAGGGACCATATTAATGCCTTTAAAAAAATTCCCAGCCCTTAGCACAGTACCCGGCACACAGTAAGCACTTAATATATTAAATTGTAAACTCCTCGAGGACAGGGACTGTCTTTCTTTTTATTTGTTGTATCCCTAGTGCTTGGCACAATGCCCGGCACATAGTAGGTGCTTAATAAATGTTTGTTGTCTGACTGATAGCCTGGCTCTGGCCCACCCATACAGGCTTATTCCACGTGACTCTCCTTCATATAGTATGTAGCCCAGCCAAATTGGCTTACTGGACAGTGAGCAAACTTGGCATTCCATTCGCCACCTCTGTGTCGCTGTACTCATTGAAGCTACCTTCAAGGCTCACTTCACCTACAGAAAGTTTTTCCTGATTCCCCTAATAGCTCGGGCTCTATCTCTGTTTCTCCTCCTCCTCTTTTTCCTCCTCCCCATCTTTTCCTTCCCCTTCTTCCTTCTCCTCCCTCTCCTTCTCCTCCTTTTCCTTTTCCCCCTTCTCCTCCTCCCCCTCCCCATCAATTTTCCCCTCCTCTCCTCCTTTTCCTCTTTTTTCCTCCTTCTCCCTTCCTTCTCCTCCTCTTTCTCCTCCCTCTCCTCCTTCCTCTCTGTCATCTTTCTCCTTTTTTCCCCCTCCTTCTCCTCTTCTTCCTTCTCTTCTCCCTCCCTTTCCTCTCCTTCTCTTCTTCTTTTTCCTCCTCTTTCTTCCCCTCCTCTTCTTCCTTCTCTCCCTGCTTCTCCTCTTCCTTTTCCTCCCCCCCCAATTATCTTCCTCCTGTCCCTCCCCCTTCCCATTATCTTCCTCCTCCTCTCTTTCTCATCTTCTTCCTCCCCCTCCTTCTCCTCCCTTCCCTCCTCCTCATTTCCTCCTCCTCCTCTTTCTCTTCCAATTATCCTGTATCTGTTTGCTTGTTATCTCCTCCCAGAAGGCTGTAAGTTCTTGCTGGGACTTACAAGGCAGGCATTATTTCTTGTTTTGGCTTTGTACCCTCAGCACCTATACAAAATGGGCACTTCATGCTGCTTATTGGATGAGATCACAAGTTGCCAGATGAGCTCCCCACCATCCTACCAGTGTCCCAGGGTTTCTGATTCCCCACCTCTTCTCCAGAGGTGAGGATGACTTTCTGGCCTCTTGCCCCAGGTACAAAAATTCCTGGCTATGGCTTTAACCCAATCAACTTTTCCATTCTTTCATATCATCCCCCTACATACACTCTGTGTTCTAGCCCAGCTGGCCTAGTCCTTGTTCCTAGAACCCAGAAGTCCATCTCCCACCTCTGTATAGACCATCCCCCATCTCTGCATAGACCATCCCCCATCTCTGCATAGACCAGCCCCCACCTCTGCATAGACCAGCCCCCACCTCTGCATAGACCAGCCCCCACCTCTGCATAGACCAGCCCCCCACCTCTGCATAGACCAGCCCCCACCTCTGCATAGACTATCTCCCGTCTCTGCATAGACCAGCCCCTATGACTGCAGATCGAGTACTTTCTCTGTTCTGTCTCTTTCATTTGCTTCAAAGCTCTTCTCAGGTGCGACTTCCTACCAGGAACTTCCCCTGATCCTTCCAGTCGTCACTATTTTCTTGCTCCTCTTGTATTTACCTATCCTTGTAAAGGTTGCATCCTTCCCAGTGGAATGTAAGGTCCTTGAGGTCAGGAAATATATTTTTAAAATGTTGTCTTTGCACCTCATGCTATTACAGGTGGCATGATAGAGTGGATAGAACGCTATACCTGTACTGGAATTCTGCCTCGGAGACTTGGGAGCTGTGGGATCCTTGGTAAGTCAGTTCCCTTCAAGCCGTGGTGACTGAATCTGTAGAACCGGGATAATGACAAGAGCAACCATGTCGGAAGATTGCTGTGAGGATTGAACGAAGTAGTGTGTGCAAGGAGCTTCATAATCCTTAAAGTGACAAATAAATGAATGTTTAGCTGTTGTGGTTATTCATTAATTCTGTCTCATTTAAAGTAGACTACTAGTTGCTCCCAAACTTCACAGCCTATGATTTTCCACAAGCCTGGAATTTGCTTCCTCCTCATCCCTGACTCCTTCGTGAAGCCTTCCTTCATCCATGCAGATGTTCCTGCTCTCCATTCTCAATTTTCCTTGCACCACACTTTCATTATATGCCTTGCTGCCCTTACTGTACAATGCTCACCCCATTCACAAACTCTATATGCCTGGCCTGGCCTTCTAGATTTTCCCCGTACATCATTCCATCCCCTCCCTCCACACCTTTGCACAGGCTGTTCCCCATTCTCAGAATGTACTTTCTCTTTGCCTCCACCTGTGAGAATCTTTAGTTTCTTTCAGGGTACGATTTAAGTATCACATCCTACTTTCCTGATTCCCCCAGCTGTTAGTGCTTCCTGATAAATATTTTATATTTATTTCAATTTATCAGCTAATAAGCACTTAGTATTTATTTATACTTATATAATTGCATACTTATATAATTATACTTCTGATATATAATATCTAATACTCATCATTATGCATTTATTTGCATATATTTTGTGAATACTTATCTGGGTACATAATTTTCCTTCTTTCCTTGGGGAAAGAACCATCCCTACATTTAGCACAGTGCTTGGCACATAATTGTTCACTTGTGTCTGAATCTTCATGACCCTATTTGGGATTTTCTTGGCAAAGATATTGGAGTGATTTGTAATTTCCTTCTCCAGGTCATTTTACAGATGAGGAAACTGAGGCAATCAGGGTGAAATGACTTGCCCAGAATCACATGGCTAGGAAGTGTCTGAGACTGGATTTGAATTCAGAGTTTTCCTGACTCCAGGACTCCAGCACTCACTCCACTGGGCCACCAAGTACTTATAAATACTTGCTGAATGCCTGAATGAATGCATCTATAAATGCATGAATCACCTCCAAACCCCAGTGGAATGGGAGCTCCTTGAGGGCAGGAACTATTTCCTTCTTGTCTTTGTACCCCCAGCACCTTGAACAGAGCAGCTTTTTGATAAAGACTTGTTGAAGCGAATTGTTAAATTGAATTGGATCTTTTGAGTGGGCTCTTGGAGGGATCCATCCCTTTGGGTTGCATCCCTCTCCAGGTCCAAAGCTCTCTCTGAAGGGAGTGAATGGAGGCTGGAGAGGGGTCCAGAGCCTGGAGTTTGGAAACTCCAGGGAAGAAAACTTACAGGTCAGTGTGCAGAGGCAAGGGAAGACTGAGTCACTACCTGGGCAGGAACTGATTCAGACAAAGACAGGATTGGTAGGTTGTGGGAAAAGCTGTCCTAACTTTGGAGAAGGTCTTATCTGCTGGGAAACAGATCTTAGTCTTGGGAAATCCCTGTTTTGATTTGTACTAAGAATGGTACAGAGTGATAATGAGATGGGGACAAATTATTTGGAAATGTTCTCTCTGGTTGGGGCTAAGCCCTAACCCCAGCCCCACACTGAATACAAACATTCCTATTTGGCCCTCTAAGTCCTTCATAATCTGTCTTCAGCCTACTTTTTCAGTCTTATTTCTTTCTTACACTCTGTATTCCAGCCAGATTGACTTTTCTCTATATATATCATTCCATCTCCCACCTCCAGATCTTTGCACATGCAGCCCCTGTGCCTAGCAGGCATTTCCTCCTCATCCCTGTCTCTAAGACACTCCAATTTCTTTGAACTCAACTCAAGTGCCACCTCTTCCACGAAGGAAGCATCTTTCTTGCTCCCTTCCAGTTGTTAGTGACCTCCCCTAATGAAATTATTTTGCATTTAATTTGTATGTACTTTGCATTTACTTCAATTAATCAATTAACAATCACTTATTAAGTTCCAGACATTGTGGGAAACTAATGCAAAAGTGAGACAGTTCCTGCCCTTAAAGAACTTATGTGCTACTAGAAAACTCCAATATGTTCACAGATATGCAGGATGCAAATACAGGATGCAAAAGAAAAAATATTACAATGATCAGGAGTACACTAATAAATGGGGGAATTAGGAAAGGTCCTGTGGAGGACTTAGCATTTGAGCTGAGCTTGGGGTGGAGGTGGGGGTGGGGGTGGTGGGGAGGGGCTGGAAGAGGCAGAGCATTCTAGGTATGGGAGAACAACAATAAAAGATGGCACGACCTCTAGGGGTCATGTAAGTGGACCAGTTCATCCAGAAATTCTTAACCTGGGGTCTAAAAACTTGTTTTGAAAAATATTTTCATAATTGTGCTTAAGTGTAATTGGTTTCCTTAATAAGCCTATGTATTTTATTTTATTCATTTATTTGAAGATTGGGTCCATAGGCTTCATAGATCTCATGTCTGTAGACTGCCAAAGGGGTCCATGACCCCAAGGTTAAGGACTGGTGAGCTAGAGAAGAGAGTTCATGAGGAGGAGTAATTTGTAATTAGCCTGGAAAGATAGCTTGGAGCTAGGCTGCAAAAATGCCATAACAGATGAGTTGTGCTTTAACCTAAAAGCAATAGGGAGGCACTGAGGTTTCTTTAGCAGAGGAGTGACATGGTCTGACCAGTGCTTTGGGGATTTCCCCAAAGGATGGAATGGAAAGGGAAGAGAAGGATGCAGAGAGGTGGCCAAATAGGAGAACTGATGAGTGTATAAGTTATTCTCTCCTCCACTCCACTCTTAGAATGTAAGCCCTGTGAAGGCAGTGACTTTTCTTTGTTGTTTCTATATCCTCAGTGCCTGGCATACAGTAATAAAAGTTTATTGAGTGAATGAATGGATGAATGAATGATCCCAGGTAAAGCCCTGACCTCAGACCAAGCCCTGACTTCATCCCTAAACAGAATCCTGTTCCTAGACCCAGCCTGCTCCTGACTCCACTAGCTCTGCCATAGTCTGGCCATGCTGTCTTTCTTTTTCAACCCTACACAGAGAGGATGCTCATCCCAGTTAGTATCTGTATCTGCTAATCCTCAATCTCTTAAAGTAAATGAAACACACACACACACACACACACACACACACACACACACACACACACACAAATACAAAACAGAAAAAAAACTCGTGTGAATTAGCCTCCTTCACGAAAATGACCCCAGGCCCTTCTGGTCTCTGTGTTTTGGGAAGGCTGAGGGGGGTGAGGAGAGGGAGGAAGGACTTGTTTTCTCTTCTCTTTCTCAGTACTCACTTCTTCTTCTGTCAATGCAGCTCATCCACATCTGTGCAAGGGGGGATATCAGGGGAGGGAGAGAAGAGGAAGGAGGAGCCCAGAGACCTTAGGGAATCAGTGGGGAAGGTTTCATTTCTCTGTAGATTCGAGCTTAGGAAAAGAGTTGAGGGGTCTATGATCAAGTCTTGCAAGGATTTTGTTCTGAGGGGAAGAGCTCCCTCAGTGGCTGTATCTCTAAATTAAGGTCTCCCTAAGGGCAGGGACTAATCTGGAGCTAACAGACGTCCAGACTAGAAGGTTTGGCTGGTTCTGGATGATTAAGGGCTGAATTCAACCCAGTGAGGTCAGAAGAGTAGGGTCTCTGTTCCTATTAGAAAAGCCATTAGCTTCTCAGAGGCCACAGGACAAGTGCCACAATTTTGGATATGAGCAAATAGAGGGGGGCTGACACAGCCCAGCTTGTGGATACTTTCCAGGGCTTCAGATAGGCCCTCAGCCCAATTAGCCCAAACCTAGCTTTTGTGGAGGGGCCTCAGAAATCCCAAGTATAGCCTGAATTAGGTCCACCCTTTTCCTTAGTCCTTCGTTAAATTGCTCATTCATCAAGGATGTATAGCTACAGTTTCTCTCTCTCACACTTTCTCTCTCTGCCTCTCTCTCTCTTTCTCTCTCTCTCCTCCTTTCTTCCTTATATCCTCTCCTGGGGGAGAGATAAAGCAGAGAAAAAGAACTAACATCACTAGCAAATATTGATGCGAAAATTTTCAATAAAATACTAGCAAAATGACTATAGCAGCATAAGCTTTTCTATGACCAAGTTACATTCTTATTACAGATATGAGAATGGTTTAATGTTAGGAAAACAATATAATCGGTCATATTAAAAACAAAACTCCCTAAATGAAATGATTATATCAGTAGATACAAAAAAGGCCTTTGACAAAGTATAACACTCATTTATGCTAAAAACCTTACAAAGCACAGGAATAGATGGACTTTTTCTACTATAGCCCCAAACTAGAATTTTCTGTGATGGGGAAACATTAGAAACTTTACTCAATAATTCCAAGAATAATGTAAGATTGCTCCCTATTTTCACTACTATTTGATATAGTCATAGAAATGCTAACAAAAGCAATAAGAAAAGAGAGAGAAATAAAAGATATAACTACCGGAAGGGAGAAGCCAAAATTCTCCCTGTTTGAAAATAATATATTGATTTTCTTAAAATACCATAGGGAATTAACAAAGAAAATTGCCAAGACAATAAATTGCTGCAGTAAAGGTGCAAAATGAAGCCACAAAAGTCATCAGTATTTTTATACAGCAATAACAAAACCCAGGAGGAAATAGTAGAAAGACAAAAAGAGTCCTGGGTCTAAGAGTCAGGAAATCTTGTTTCTAGTCCTAGATTTGGACTGATTTGCTGTTGGGCAAGTGACTTGCCCCTCTTAGAGCCTCACTTTCATCTATGGAAAAAGGAGATCAGATGATCTCTAGGGTCCCTTCTAGTTTTAACATTGTATGCTCTAGCTGAGGGAGCCAGATGGCTAATGAGGAAAATTATTTGTAAACTTTTAAAAATCCACATAGGAAAGCCATTAAATTTTCTTATATGTGAAATTAGGAGACACTCAAGTACCTTCCAGCTCTAAATCTATGTTTAAATAAATCTCTCTAGTTTCTCTAGTCTGAAGGTCCCATGGTTTGTCTGATTTGAAACCTGGGATGGTCAGGATCTCCCCACCAGACACTGGACACTCTGAGCTGAAACCTCTTTCCAAGGCTTACCAGGGTTCTCAACTCCCCTGGGTCTGGAACCAAAGAGGAAACACCTTGGGCTACCACCTTAAAGGAAAGGTAGGCGCCTCAACCTAAGGGCCCCAGAGAAAGGAAAAACACATCCTTCTTTAGTTCAGGAGAGAGAAGGGTAGAGAGGAAATATTCATGTTTATAATAATCTTTCCTCTACCCTACACATTTTGGTGCTTAATCATGTACTGTCTGTGGGGAAATGATTCCTCCCTTACTGTTAGCAGGAATTGCATGTTATTTACTGTCTTTGTAAGCTATAATAAGAAGAATCTCTCTGCTAGGGGTGGGGACCTTTACAGTTTGGAAAACATTTTTTTCCCCTGTTATGTGTTTAATGTCAAGTTGTCATTTTATGGTTCACAAATAATTTTCCTCACTAATAATCCCATAAAGGTATTATAAGGCCCATTTTGCAGATGACGCAACTGAAGTTCAGAAGAGAGAAGAAACTTGTCTAGGGTTAAAGACAGTAAGTGATGATGCTGGGGACTTGGACACTGATGGCCTGCTTCCTACTCCCATGAAATTTCTCACAAATCCCTTCTCTTTTTGGTGAAACCCGATAAATTACAAAGCTGGGCACTATGGAAGGCAGTGAGAAAGACCTAGGAAGAATGACTAGAAAGACAAAGATCAGTAGAGGAGATGCCCACTGTTTTATAGGAGATAAATGTCAGGGAAGAGGGCCCAAAACAGTTGTTATATAAAGACAGTCTTTCTCTTAATGACAAAGAATGGGTGATAAAGTGAGGTGGAGACTAATTTAAAGAGATAAAAACAACCTCACAGGTATGATAGAGTGTTGGTGGGATGAGATTCAGGTCTAGATTACAGCAGTGGTGGGGTGGGATGCAGGACTATATTGGAGCAATGATGGGATGGAATTCAAGTCAACATTATAGCATTGGTGGGATAGGATTCTGGACTAGCAATGGTAGGATGAGATTCAAGTCTAGAAAACAGTAGTTTGAATGTATAGTGTTTAAAAGGAATATACAAAGGCAGAGCCAAGACAGCAGTGTAGAGACAACAACCCAGCTGAACTCTTCCAACGTTCTCCTCCAAACATTTAAAAATGCATCAGATCGAATTCTGGAGTAGCAGAGCCAACAAATGCTGAGACTTTTTCCAAGCCTTAGACAATTTTGAAGATTGGCAAAAGAGGTCTGTGCCATGGGGATTTGGGCTAGCCTAGAGCACACACAGTGTCAGCAGCAGCATCCAGAGCTCTCAGTCCAGAGATTGTAAGAGTGTCAGAGAATTGGTCAAAGAGATTACAGGGGACTCTTTCCTGGCACTGGGTGCAGGACCTGGTGCTGCTTGACAACTCTATTACCTATATGCAGTTCTGGGTTGCAGTTCTAGGGCAGAGAGGAGCATTAGTGCTTGCAGCTACAGGAAAACAGAGGGCATTGCTGAGTCAAGACGAGAGTGCAAACCAGGAGAGCAATGACCACATTTCTCCCCAGATCATACCACCTTGGAAGCACAAAAACTTGCAGACTCCCAGAGTAAGCTCTGAAAATAGCAGCACGAAAACCCCAAATCTTGGGATAATACCTCCCCACCCCTCCCAGGCAAGCAGAGTTCAACTTTAACATAAAGTTCAAAATCAAGGATGGGCTGGAAAAAATGAGCCAACAACAAAAAAAGAACTTGACCCCAAAAAGCTACCATGGTGGCAAGAAAGACCAAGATATAAACTCAAAAGAAGACAACAATGTGAAAACAGTTACAAGGAAAGCCTTAAAAGACTTTTTTTCAAAAAAAAAATGCTAGTTGGACATAAGTACCACAAAATTCCTGGAAGAGTTAAAGAAAGAGATGAGTGGCAGAGGAAAAATTGGGAAAAGAAATGAGAGTAGTGTAATAAAATTGTAAAAAGAGGGGGCAGAGACAAGATGGCGGCTGGAAAGCAGGGACTAGTGTGAGCTCCCTGCCAAGTCCTTCCAAAAACCTATAAAAAATGGCTTTGAACCAATTCTAGAACTGCAGAACCCACAGGGTAGCAGAGGGAAGCAGGGCTGTAGCCCAGGACAGCCTGGATAGTCTCTGGGTAAGGTCTATCCTGCATGGAGCTGGGAGCAGAGGGGAGCTGAGCAGAGCAGAGCTCAGTGTGGGCGGGGCAGACCAACCAGACCAGGAGCCGGGCGAAGCATGCCCTAGCGCCCTGAATCAGTGAGCTGCAGTAGTTACCAGACTTCTCAATCCACAAACACCAAAGACAACAGAGTAGGTTAGTGGGAAAAGCTGCTGGGGACAGGGAGTTTGCATTTCGGCCACTGCCCCTGGGGCAGTGGAGGTGGGGCAGCTATAGAACTACAGCTGCAGTTGCTTCTGGCCCCAGGCCCACCTGGTGGGAGGAATTAAGTGGCTGATCAGAGCAGGAGTGAAGAGCCTGCTGAAGAGCTAAGTCCAGTCCAGGTTGGGGGTTCTTTGGGAAGGAGGAGTGCTGGTGAGG
>JAQQSZ010009971.1:0-12633 GCA_028646595.1 Phalanger gymnotis
TCACTTTAAAATGTATCAGTTCATATAAATCTTTCCAAGCTTTCTCATTCCATGGAGGGGACCTTTGGAGAAAGAGAGACTCCAAGACGAAATCAGCATTTGGAAGATGTGACTCCTCAAGAATGTCTCTATTTCTAGCTTGTCACATGAGATATTTTGAGCAATTTTTTCTCAGATGATATTGAGGACTCTTTCTTGGATGAATTTAGATATCTTGCTCACAGTGTCCCCACAGCACTCTCAAAAAAAAATGATATTGGGGGCAGAGCCAAGATAGTGGCAGGAAAGCAGGGACTTGCTTAAGCTCCCCTCACAAATCCCTCCAAACACCTATATAAAATGGAACTGAACAAATTCTAGTGCTGTGGAACCCACAAAATAGTAGAAGGAAACAGGTCTCCAGGAGAGCCTGGATGGTCGCTGGGAAGGGTCTATTGCATGGTGCTGAGAGCAGAGGGCAGCCCAGCATGGGGGGACAGACCAGATCGGGAATCAGCCAGCCAGAACAAGCTTTGGGGCCATGAAACAGTGAGCTGTGACAGTTACCAGACTTCTCAACCCACAAATGCCAAAGAACAGGTTAGGGAGAAACTGCAGCATAGAGTTCAAAGCAGTCTGGCCATGAGCTCTGGGGGTAGAGGAGGTCCTGAAGTGGTAGTGGTAGCAGGAAGCTCCAGAGGCTGGTTCCAGAGAACCAGCATCAGTGGTTTGCCAAATCCCTGGATCACAAGGTGGGAGGAATCTAGCAGCAGATCAGAGCAGGAATGCAAAGAGCTCTTTGTAGGCACAAAGGCAGATTCTCTTGACATGCCCTACTTGGATCTGGACTGCGGTCCTGGTTGGGGGTTCTTGGGGGAGGAGGAGCACTGCTGTGACAGAGCCTGGGGTGATGGTGAAGGAGAATTAGCTCTGAAAACGGCAGTGCTTGGACCCTAAAGATTGGGACAAAGTACTTTCTACTCTACAAGCACTCATATCCTGACAAAAAGATCAAGGGTCAAGTAGTTAGCTGAGAACATGAACAGGCAGTGAAAATGAACTCAGACTCAAATGCAGACCCAAACTCAAACTCTAGATTCCATTTTTGGTGACAAGATCTAAACGTATAGCCAGAAGAAGTCAACAAGGTCAAAGAGCCTACATCAAAAGCTTTCAAGAAAGATACAAATTGGGCTCAGGCCATGGAAGAGCTAAAAAACCATTTGGAAAAGCAAGTAAGAGAAGTAGAGGAAAAATTGGGAAGAGAAATGAGAGTGATGTGAGAAAACCATGAAAAATAAGTCAATGACTTGCCGAAGGAGACCCCGCAAAAAACATTGAAGAAAATAACTCCTTAAAAAATGTAGTAACTCAAATGGCAAAAGAGCTCCAAAAAGCCAATGAGGAGAAGAATGCCTTGAAAGGCAAAATTAGCTAAATGAATAGAGATTGGAGGAATCCACCGATAGCCTCTTGAAGGGGATCCCAGGAAGAAAACTCTTAGGAATATTGTTGCCAAATTCCAGTGTTTCCAGGTCAAGGAGAAGGTGTTGCAGGCAGCCAGAAAGAAACAATTTGAATATTGCGGAAATACAATCACACTCAATTGGGTATCTTACTCCACAGGAAAGTTAGAGGAAGGGGATAAAAAAAGGGTGGATGATAGAAAGGATGGCAGATATGGGGAGGAGGTAATCAAAAGCAAACACATTTGAAAAGGGACAGGGTCAAGGGAGAAAATTCAATAAAGGGGGATGGGATGGGATGGAAGGAAATGACAACAACATGAGCATTGTGGAAGTGTTTTGCATAATGATATGTGTGTGATTATGTTGAATTGTTTTCCTTCCTAGGGCGGGTGGGTAGGAAGAGAAGAGGGGAGAGAATTTGGAACTCAAAGTTTTAAAAGCAGATGCTTAAAAAATTATTATTATTTTTTTTTTTGCATGCAGCTGGGAAACAAGATATATAGGGAATGGGGCACAGAAATCTATCCTGCCCTACAAGGAAGTAAGGGGAAAGGGGATGGTGGGGATGGGATAAAAGAGGGGAGGGCTGACAGGGGAATGAGGCAATCAGAATATATGCCATCTTGGAATGCGGAGGGAGGTAGAAATGGGGAGAAAAATTTGTAACTCAAAATCTTGTGGAAATCAATGTTCAAAACTAAAATATTAAATAAAATATACACAGAAAACCCTGAAAAAAAGATAATATTGATGTTGAAGAGATGAACATTGGCAGCAGGGGACAAGTTGAGTGAACTGAAACTATATCATAGGTTATTGTCACAGGGAAGATTGCAAAAGATAGTTGCTAAACCTCTACCATATGGAAATCTCTGAAAACTGATGTGAAATCCATAAGACATAAAGACAGGAACATCACCCAAAATAATAATATTATGAAAGCAAAACAAAACGCTTAAAACACTTGGAGTTCCTACTCAGTGACCTAATCACCCCCCAAAATCATTCTTTCTGCCAAGCCTAGGAAAGGCAAGCAGTCTCAGAGATATAAGCTCTAGGTTCCTTCTGAAGCAATCCCTGCTGGGTTTTCCCTATAGAAATAATTCAGCATGGATCCATTTTTTAGCCCACAATAGGTGGCAGCCATTGGTTACGTCTAGTTAAAGATGCAAGTCAGAACAATTAGAGAAAAGAAAAGGAAAATAATTTGGCAGTGCAGTATTTCAATGAAGCTGATTTTAAAGGAAATAGCTCCTATGCCTTTGGGAAAGAAGAATGGCAATTGAGCTAGGGTAAATCTTCTTTCCCTGTTTTAACTGGATAGAGAATAGGCTAAGTTGAGCATGCACAGCCCATCTCAGAGCTAAGGAAACCTTGCCTGGGGACCTGGAGAAGGGAGAATAATCAAGGGATGAGGGCAAAGACTGAGAAGGGAAGAAAAAGATGAGCACTGGAAAATACAGAAGAAAAACTGAAAGACCAAAAACATACTGGGGAGAACTTGGAATGTACTGGGGACAACAGTAAAACTCTATCTCAGAAGCAGAAGAAAAAAAATAAGCAGTGGGAAGAAAAAATAAAGGCAGAAAGAAGAATAATTGAAACCTGAAAGGGAAATCAATGCAAATGATCAGTACATTGGAAAAGGAAATGATCCAAAATTCCCTGATCAAAATAATTATTTTTCCAGATAGTTCAGAGATCATTGAATGGTGATATACTCAATAATTGTCCAGAAAACTTCCAAAATTGTTGAAATATATTAAAAATAAAATTATGTCAGAATTCAGAGTTCTAAACTCAGTTAAAAAAATTTCACAACTTAAAATGCAAAACACACTTTTATTCTAAAGTAGATACTCTTGAAGAAAAAATGATAGATATGGAAAACAAAAATAATGACATTGAAAATGTCAGAAAAGAAACAGAGAATTTAATATGAAAATTCAATGTTAGCCAAAATGATTACCTGGAAGAAAGAGAATATACAGAGGTAATATAAAGCTTATAGGTGTAGGTAAGGAACACGATCAATAAGTCTGAATACCACAATGAAGGATAAGAAGTAAGAAAATTTTTCAGAACTTTTAAATGAAAAGAGTGATTAAAACTTCAAGGCCTGTGGTAGTAGATTCTTACAATTTAAAGTTATAAACAACAAATTTGGCAAGGTGCTAGGACTTTCCTTGCAAGGAAATATTCCTTCACAAATAAAGGAAAATGAACCCGAATAATCCAAAATTACTCCAAAGTTGTCAGAACTTAGAGGAAGACATGCAATAAGATATTTCAAAAAGCAAGTTTACTCAAATCAAGGTAACATGCAAAGTAAAATGGAGTGCAATCTTGCATGAAAAAAAGTTGGCTGACAAAAGAGAGAACTTGATATAGACTTACAAACAAAAACAGGTGAGCTAAGTATTTTCTATGTCACTATCTCCAAAGAGAAATTCAAGAAAAGTAAATAAAAACATTCATCAATAAAATCAAGCAATCAATTTTTTCTTTCATGATCATAGACTATCGGTATATAGTCTGTGTGACAATATCACTTCTCTACATATAAAGATGCAGCTCTTAGGTGGTGAGGATAGATATGATTTGAGTTCTGACACGGGTCAATAGAGAGAAATAGAGTTTCTCAAGGGCCACTCCTTAAGTGCCAGCATACTAGCTGTGAGGAAAAGGTTATCATGAAGGTAGAGTACTGAGGCTGGGCATTGTCCTTCAGTCTAGGTCTACAATTATCTATCTGTTCCCCTTGTACATTGGGAATCTAGGAGATTATAGATTCAGAACAAAATCTATTTTACTCATTACCTTTAATAGGGGGGTATGTCAGTAAGGCAAAATGGGCTTCTTAGCACTTCAGGAGCTTGGCTTTTGTTTACCTTGAGTGAAAGTACTTTCAGCTGTTAAATGCTAAGCCCCAGGCCCAAAGCCCTATCAGGTGTGAAACCTGTGTGGGTGTAGATTGATGACTTAAGAGGGGCCAACCACTTGGTCTCTGGTCATTTAGGCGAGGCTTGAGAACGCCAGAGGCTTGCCTGGCTGTGAGTAGAGGTGAGCTATGAGACAACTACCGCTGAAGCTGAAAAACAAGCCGAGGCAGAAGCTGAGGAAGTAGAGCTGAACCCAGGAGCTCGAGCAAGGACTTGAGGCCAGTAAATATGGATTGGCTAAATACCATTTTGTTTTTATGTGGCCTCCTGGTTACTCTTGTGAGGCAGGCCTACTGGGCCTGGGGTTTTTTGGTCAAGATGTCGGAATGGGGAGGCTGGTTAGCTAATTTGCTGCTGTGGGGCCTAAATAAATGTTCTGTTGCTTTCTCCTTAGAGAATCTCTCATACCTTGTGATTTTGAACCATTCAAACATATACATGATTATATTTGAGATTATAAATTCGGCCTTCCTACTACAGGGGGTTAGCTCCTTCCCTTCTAAAATTAGTTACACACACATGCAAAAAAACCCAAAAAACAAAAATAAAAAAAAAACAAAAAAATAAAAACAAAACAATAAACAGAAATTAGAAAAGTTATACAGATTAAAATATACCAAAGAATACATAAGAATGGATGAGCTGTTTAGCTGAGACTGAGAGAAAATCTCAGCTTCAACCAGTAGTCTTATTCAGAGGACATTCATTTTCATCGGTCTCTAAAATTTCAAGAAAATCCAGAGACATAATGGTATCTGTCTTTCTTGGATGTCTGTCATTCCAAAGACTGTCTATCTGCCTGCCTACCTGTCTGTTTTTCTTTATTTTCTCTCCTTCACTCTTCCCCCTCTCTGTCTCTCCATCTCTGTCTCTGTCTATTTCTGTGTCTCCGTGTCTCTCTCTACTTCTTTGTCTCTGTCTTTCTCTGTCTACCATCTCTTCCTTTCTCTTTCCTTTTTCTGATTTCTACTTCCCTCACCCTGCATCCTGCGTCACTCTCTTTCCCTGTCTTTCTTCCTCTCCATAAGTTTTCCTTGGTAACTTGTGTCTCCCAAGAATGCTTCTGGAACTAACTCAATAAGTCCCTTAAGCAGAACCACAGATTCTTGTTCAGCATCCTTTCCATTGACCAGGAGTTATACCTCCCTCAGCATTCATGACATAACAGGATGAAAAATACATACGCACATATGCACATGAACACACATATGTACACACATATATATGTATGTTTATATATATATCCTTGAAAAAAATCCTTTGGTAAAAGCTATTTACAGGTTAAAATAATATGAAGTTGAAATGTGAGGTAGATATTAAAAAGGGGGGGGCATGAAGGACAAAAGGAGTCTATGGTGTTAAAGGTCTAAGGAAAATAAAGATTCTAGAAAAGAGAAGGGTAAAGAGCTAAATTAGTACTCCATGGACTAAACTCATTCTCTTTTCTCACCACAAATGAATCAATACTATGGTATGGAGCTCAACAGATGAATGGAGGACAATTAAGAAAATGATGGAAGCTAGAACTGCACACCAACTATAACCAAAATTAAACAGCAAAGGAATAATTTCTCTAGTCTGTTAAGAAAAGAATTAAGGGGGAAAAGGATAAAAACAATTGAGGGAAGGGACTGAGATTTTGGATGCCAAAGGGCATTTTTTTTGGCCTATGCAGGAAAAGGAAAAGATACTACTAAAGAATAACGGCATGGAGGGAAGTATATTCTGAGATGGGTACTTTAAATTGGGTTTTGTATGGAGTTAATTTGCACATTATGAGATCTTATTCTCAGGAAAAAGGTTTGTACCTCCCTGGAATGAATCTCACCAAGAAAGGGGAATATATGAAGAAGAAAATTCATTTCGAGAAAGCAAATATCTAGAATCTCAAGGGAAGAAAGGGAAAATCATACATCCTGAGCTTACATTATACTATGAAGAAGTGATCATCTAGTTAGAATGTAGAAACACGGATCAGGAGAAATACTAGATAAGGAAGAATTAAATAATTGAAGTTAACAGTCTGGTATTTGATAAACCCAAGAAATAAACTGTTTGGCAAACTAACAAAAAACTGCTGAGCAGCCTGAAAAAATAGTTGGACATAAGCTAGGTGCATACCAGCATCTCATACTATAAACTAAAATAAGCTCAGGCTTCCTTCCTTGGAGAGATAGGTAGAAACGGGAAAAAAAAAATTCACACACACACACACACACACACACACACACATATACAATATTCCTATGTTTATGTAGACTTATGTATGTACATAAATACATCTAGGTATACATGCTTATAAATGTGATACATGTGTAAGTGTGTGTATACATATATATGCACATATATACATACATATATACACATACATACACATATACATATACAGGGCATGTTTATACCTCTTTATTCAAATACTACCTGTAATTGAATTACTAATGTAATTTAGGGTTAAGAACACGTAACTATTTTTCTAATGTAGTCAAATTCACTTCAATAGCCACAATGTAACTTATTAAATCAGCCATTGTGTATAAGGGATACAGAGCTAGTACTGGGACACAAAAAACAAAATGGAAGTTAGCTTGGCCTTAAGGAACTTACATATAACTGTGAAACATAACATGTAAAAAAGTAAGTCAATAAAAAGTAATTTAAAGATCAAGAGAGTAATATTAAATGGTGGCATTAGGATCTGCCTTGTTTAGTAGGAGGTACATGAGGTATTCACATATAATATAATGTGTATTATACTATATATATACACACACATAAGCATGTATATACCCATATGTATAGGTGTAAACATATGTGTGTATATATATATGTGTATATATATATATATGTATATATATATATATATATACACATAACTGCACATGCAGTTTTGGTTATATTCACTTGCAGAGAATCAATTTGTTGATTTGTTTCATTGAATTTTGGGGGCTCTCTCCTTTTTCTTCTACAAGATTTGTTATAATGATTGTTGGATAAGGAGATGAGGATTATCTATTTGGAAATGATTGATGTGAAATCAAAAAGTATTAATATAAGTAAATAACTTTAAAACTAAACCTTGTGTTCCTAGATGTGATAAAGACTAATCTTCCTTTCGTATTTAATTTTGGGCCTAATTTATTTTTATGGTGATAGTATTTGTGTAAGATCTATTGAACTAATTGTCTAACCCATCCAATTCCATGCTATATATGAATACTATGCATTCTACACTCATCTGGATCCTCTTGTGAGGATTGTTAATCTGCCTACCTTTCAGTGGCAATGGCGCTAGTACAGAAAAGAACATGGACCACTAGATTTTGACAGAATCAGAACAATGTAATATATAATCAAATACCTCATCATTTTTCTATAGAGATCCAACTTTCATTTTGCAAACACATCCATCATGACAATGGTGAACACCTAAGTATATTACATGCCTGCTTGCTTTTGTATTGTTTCACATTGATAATCAAACAATCATCGCAGACAGTTATCTGTGCTTAAAATTAATTGCATCGATCTGAGTTTTAAATGTTGAATGGGAGAAATCTTGTTGAAGGTGAGCCTTTAAAGACTTGTATGCTATACTGAGTCATTTACAAAATAAAAAAGACAGTTAACACAAAGGGTTTTGTATTCCCTACACATCTCAGGCAATTAATTGACTGTGAAGATGTATTTGTTTATAGAAAATCATTTGCAAAAACAAAACAAAACAAACAAAAATCTTCATGTTCTCTTCTCTGTTTTTTTAGCTCTACAATATCCTTGATCATGCATAGACCAGTCTCCTAAAGGTTTTAAAGAGAGAAGAAATGTGAATTAATAGTTGCTGATATCTTCTTTTTTTTGTTATTTTTATTATAGTTTTGTTTTCCTGATACACTTTCAATGATTTTTTCCATAGTTATTAGCATAAATTGAGATAGCATAAGTTAAAACATATCACTTCCTGCCTTGTTCTAGATGTTGACAAAACTAATATAGTTTATTTTTAAAACATTTATGATGGATGACAATAATTCAGAGAGAAAAGAATAGCTTTGTCTGCTCTTTTAAAAGACATTCCATCTCTCTCTCCACTGTGCCTGTAAAAGTGATCCCCTGTTCTGGGATGCAGCTCCTCTTCAACTCTACCTAGCATCCCTAGCTTCCTTAAAAGTACAATTCATGTACCTCCTATTGAAAATGCCACTCCTAATTTCCCCACTTAATATTACTCTCTTCCTCTTTAAATTATTTTCTATTGATTTACTTTTTTATGTGTTAAATCTCATAGTAATTTGTAAGTTCCTTGAGGCCAAGCTCACTTAACTTTCATTTTTTTTTTTATATCCCAGCACTAACTCCCTATTCCTTGTCCATAGTCAGTGCTTTAAGAAATTTCTGTGGTTGCTGTTGAAGTGAATTTGCTCACATTCAATAGATAGCTAAGGTGTGCTTAAACCCTAAATAATGTGAATAGTTCAATTATAGGCTGTGTTTGAATGAAGAGCTATAAGCATATCCTGAAAATGGCATTTTCAGGAATATTAAGTTTGGAATAATTGTCTTTCATTTATAACTTTGGCTATAGAGATATGGCATACGTGTCTAGAATTTGGAGAAGAGTTGATGATTTATCTCACATTATGTGTTGATTTTTTCTTCAAACACCAATATGGCATGAAGCATGTGTTCCAACTCTCAAGTTTTTGCATATGTCTGAGAGAAAAGTTTCCGACTTCCATCCCCTAGGTAGCCACATTTCTTTGGAGGGACACATTTTCATCTCGTTTCTCATCTCCTCTTGGATGATACTGGAAACAATAGCTCATCTCCAAGTCTGTTCTTTGGTAGCAGTATCAGCTGGCATGCATCCCTCTTTTGTAGGTCGCAACTGTTCTGTTATCTTCACAGCTGACGATAGTGTCTATTATTTATGATTCCTAAACCACACTCCACTCTCAGCTTTTGGGCAGATACACAAAACATATCTGCAAATCTATCTTCTCAGCCTCCAATCTATGGGCTTACACTTGCCAATTTCTCCACATCTCCATTTCTCCATATCTAATGCCACAGATGGGCCTTTTCACCAGAACTGAAAGGCCAAAAAATGTTTATTACATTAAGAAAAGTACATTTCAGAGGTTTGGACATCTATGGAAAATACTTTGCCCAAACTCACATTATTCAGAATAAAGGTTTGTTAGTAGACAGCTCTCTCTGGGCAACTGTTGCAAAGTCTAGGCATTATCACCATTACTTAATTCTAAATGAATATATTCAAGAACAAGTACATGAGCATAAAGGTCAGAGGTCTAACCTTGGGCCTCAACTACTTTGAAAATAAAGAATGTGAAATATTAAAACAAAATGATTAGATATTGATGAGAGTACAAACAGCCCTTGGTACTATTTCCTGCAAGTAAAATGTAGACACCCTAAAACACAGACGTTTCAAATGGCAAAATCTCTAATGTGTCCAAAATATTTAATCAATCTAGTTACTCTAAGGGTATTTAATTAAATTATTATTCTCTCACCCCAAGCACCACCATCACAACCACACCACCTACTCCTATATACAATATACAAAAATTGCCTGAAGGTAGCATTATCATGTAACATGATTTTTCTCCAGTAACATTCAGAACTAGAGATCTGGAGTAACTCAGAACATTTTTTTTTGTAAATAAATTACTTTAAATTTTATATTTAATTTATTTATTTTCAGTTTTCAATATTAACTTCCATAAACTCCAAGTTTTCTTCCCATCCCTCCACCCTTCCTCCCCAAGATGGCATGCGATTAGATATGGGCTCTACACATACATTCCTATTAAACACATTTTCACATTAGTCATGTTGCATAATGATAAATGTTGGAGAAGATGTGGGAAAGTTGAAACACTTTTCATTGTTGGTGGAGCTGTGAGCTGATCCAACAACTCTGGAGAGCAATTTGGAACTATGCCCAAAGGGCTATAAAATTGTGCATACCCTTTGACCCAGCAATACTGCTTCTAAGGCTGTATCCCAAAGAGGTCATAAAAATGGAAAAGGATCTACGTGTACAAAAATATTTATAGCAGCTCTTTTTGTTTTGGACAAGAACTGGAAATTGAGGGCATGCTCATCAATTAGCGAATGACTGAACAAGTTGTGGCATATGAATGTAATGGAATACTATTGTGCTACAAGAAATGATGAGCAAGCTAACTTTGGGAAAACCTGGAAAGCTTCTCCTCTGGTGCCTTTAATCTAAAGTACATAAAAGAAGACTTACTAACATTCCCCAAACAGTGAGGTAAATCGATAGAATTTCACCAAGGACTTTCTGTTAAGTACCCCTTTCTTTGAGGCCATTCTGAAAGAACAGATAAAAGTTAGAGTGTGGTCGATGGCTCAATGAAGGGGGCAAAGACATATTAGAAAAAAGACATGCCCACTATATGAACTGATGCTGAGTGGAGTGAGCAGAACCAGGAGAACATTATGCATAGTAACAGCCACAGTGTGCAAGGACTGATTTTGATAGATTTGATCCTTCTCATCAATGCAAGGACTTAAAACTTTTCCAAAAGACCCATGATGGAAAGTGCCATCAACTCAGAACATTTCTACAGGAATTATTCATCTGGACAAAGATCTTGCTTAATGATAGATCTTAGACTTAGAGATGGAAGAATAATAGGATCATAGATTTAGAGGCATCTATGTACTTCAATGGATAGGGCCTTGAGTCAGGTAAACCCGAGTTTAAATCCCATCTTAAAAAAATTTAATAGCTGTGTGATCCTGGTAAAGCCACTTAATCTCTATCTCTCTCAGTTTCCTCAAGTATAAAATGGGGATCAAAATAGTACCTATATTAACCCTTTGTTTTCAGGATCAAATGTGGTAATATTTGTAAAGCATTTAGCACAATGCCTGGCACCTAGAAGGCACTGTATAAATGCTTATTTCCTTCCTTTCATAGATTTAGCGGGAGACGGAACCTTAGAGATCATTTAGTCTAATTTCACCATTACACAGATGAGAAAACTGAGGCCAAATATATTAGTGGATTTGCCAAAATTCATACAGGTAACAAGTATCAGAGGTACTATGTTAACCTAACTCTTTTAACTCTGAATTCAATGTTTTTTCTAACATACCAAGTAGAAACTAAGTTTTATGTTTTGTTTTGTATAACTTAACTACTTGACAACTTAAAGGTGACTTTTTTGGTATTCTTTTTTTTTTTGGAGGGGGGAAGGCAGGGCAATTGGGGTCAAGTGACTTGCCCAAGCTCACACAGCCAGGTAATTTGTCAAATGTCTGAGGGCTGATTTGAACTCGGATCCTCCTGACTCCAGGGCCAGTGCTCCTCTCACTGCGCCACCTTAGTTGTCCCTAAAGGTGACTTATTAAGCCTATAAGTTACCAGTCTGAATTGTAGGGATTTTTCACAACATAGATTTCCCTAAAGCCCCAGCCATCTCAACCCCTATACCATACACACATGTGCGTGTATGCAGGTGCACACACACACATTCACACACACACACACACACACACACACACACATACCCCTTCTGCTCTGGTAAAGAACTTAAATTCTTATAAAGAACTTAAAATGATTTTAAAAGTGTAGAATGGTTTCTGAGGAGTTGGTGTTTATAATACAAACATTTCTTGACCCTATCTGTAGAGGCCATTGAGGGAGTACCAAAAATACAATAAAGTGGTAGAATTCCAGAAATGGTTAATTCAATAAGTGGAGAAATCTTATGGTTGGCTAAGGGAAATGTCCATCAATCATAGCCACTTTGTAAACAGGCCTTTAACACATCATTAGCTACAGGTCATCAACTACCAACCATCAACTGCAGGCCATTTAAACAGAGATTTTCTAAAGGTAATAAGACCTTGTCAACAACATAATCTGGGCCTTCCACAGGTCAATAAGACCCTAGTGTTTAACAGTATCCCAGGGTCCAAAAAAGTTGTAATGTTGAAGTAAAGGTTACTAGGGAGTGAGAAGCAGTGATTTACAGAGGGAGAGAGGCAAATGAACCTCATTATGAGCACTATACAGTGTGTCCCTAAAGTCTGGACACATAGGAAATCTCATTAACATCTCATTAACTGTTTCACCAAAGACTTTGTGTTGTTTCTGGGGTATGCTAAAGGAGAAGGTGTACTCAACGAAAATCACAGATGCAACACACATGATTGAACACCTAAAGAGTGAATGAGCTAAAATTGAC
>JAQQSZ010009972.1:0-12633 GCA_028646595.1 Phalanger gymnotis
AGAAGCAAAATATAGTTAGTGTTTCACAACATGAGTATTGTGGAAGGGTTATACATAATGATATGCATGTGGCCCATGTTGAATTGCTTGACTTCTTAGGAAGGGTGGGTGGGAAGGGAAGAGGGGAAAGAATTGGGAACTCAAGATTTTAAAAAAATAGATGTTCAAAAGTAAAAAAAAAAAAAGATAGTGAAATGGCTGCTCATGTCCCCCAGTGACCTTAAAGAGATGTAAGGGCTAGAAAAAAAGGGGCCCTAGGTTCTGCTGGCTTCTGCCATGGTCAGACTATAGCTTTGGGCTCAGTTCTAGGAGGCACAGTTTGGGGATGCCAGTGACCAATGAGAGGGCATCCAGAGAAGGATAAATGCATTGATTCAGTGCTTCCTCTGGGCTAGTCATGGTGCTATGGATTAGTTGGTGAAAGGCACTGGAACGAGGGGAAGAGAAGACCCAAGGGAAGAGGACAGGAAGGTGGTCATCGAACATGTAAAGGTCTACTGCTCAGAAGAAGGATCAGTCATGTTGTGCTTGACCCTAGGGCAGAACCAGGAGGGAGGGTGCAGAGAGGCAAGTTCAGCTCTGATTAAGAGCAAACTCACTAGCACTCACTGGAAGTCTTCAAGCAGAGGCTGCCTGGTCCCCCTTCAGGGATGTGTTGAGGAGACTCTTCTGTTGGATGACTTAGACTCGTGGTCCACTGGGTCCCTCCTAATGTTGCTATCCTATGATCCTAGGTGAGGTTAGGACTCAGGAGAGCTCACCATAGATGAGGTGCTTGATGTAGTCAGAGTGGACGGGATTTCCAAAAAAAGTGGAGATCAGAGGGCAATGGACAGAGCCTTGGCAGATACCCCCATTGGGCCCATTGGGACAAACAAGCAGGGCAGAGGAAGGGGATAGAAATGAGTGGTTACAGACGCAGGAGGAGAATGGAAACTGGTTCCACGAAGACCAAAGGAGGCCAGAGCCTTCGGTGGGGGTAGCCTCCAATGGCTGATGTGGTGGGGTGAAGGAGGAAGGCCAGATCATTGGATTTAGTGTTAAAGAGGTCTCTGGTGATCTTTGAAGGCACAGCATGGTGAGGGGTGGGGCAGGAGGAGAAAAAGGGTCAGAAGCCCAATTGTGTAGGAGGGTGAGTCAGGGGAGGAAATGGAGGGTGCTCAGCCAGCTATTGGCTCACCAGGGTTGGAGATAAAAGACAAGAAGCGATGAAAACCAGAAGGGGCAGCTGATCATGTGAGGTGTGCCTGGGCAGTCTCAAATGCCCAGTCAGCCTTGGGGTTTGGGTCTGTCCTTCTTAAATCTGAACATTATTGTGGAACTATGTTCTGCAGGACTTCATGCGTATCATGGATATCAGATTGCTTGCCTTCTCAAGGGGTGGGGGATGGTGTAACAACAATCTGGGTAGCAGCTGTTGTGGGGGTGTAAGACCCGACAATAACAGCAACAAGAGCTGCCAGCACAGATTCTTTTGATCTGCTTTACTAAAGAAAGTAACTTTAATGAGTTAACAATCTCACTTTAATTAAGCATACAAATACCATTCACTTGGTTCAGGAGGAAAAGATAAGCCCTCTGAACTTCAAGGCAAGTACGAACAGAAATTACAAACATCAACAGACAGAAGTTGTCTGTTCTAATCACAATATATAGTTATCAGAGAAGAACCAATGGGTCTGGGTTAGCAAAGCCGGGAGGCAGCTATGGCTTGCCCAGAGTCTCAACACTCCTTCTATGGGTGTGCCCCAAAAGTGAAATGCCAACCTCGATCTCATATACCCATCTCAGGGCCCTGGGGCACTTGATTACCTAAGTGCTGAGAAGCACTCAAACAAAGAACAGGGAAAAATCCCATTACATTTGAGACTCACCAAAGGTACTTAATTACCTCCGCATTCCAAAGGAGAAGACAACAAAAAGTCCTGCCCTGATTACCATTACACTGTCTTAGGGCTGAGAAACACTCCAAGACAAAAAGATTCCATTTTACCTGCCTCATTCAAACAAAGGCCAGAATCATTAAAGGCACTTTAGAGAACAGCAAAAAGCACTGCCCTGATTTACCATTAGAGACAGGCAGGAAGAAAGGAGAGAGTTTGGAACTGAAAACATAAAAAAAGAATGTGAAACATTTAAAAAAATGTAATTGGGAAAAATTTAATGAAATAAGTAAAAAATATACTCTCCCCCCACTCCGCATGCACTATATGCTCAGAGAACGAAGAGACAGAAAGTAAGTCTTGATAAATATGGCCACTGTCCTCTCCATCACCAGGCCCTGATGCAGGTTAGGAAAAGGCACCTTCTGTTTATTGCAATCACTAATCATCTTGAGAGCTCTGTCCTGGTAGACTCAGCTCATGAGCCTTAATTAGGACTTGGGGTTCGCAAGAGAGCAGTAGAATCGAGGACCTCAGCCTGATGCCACATTATTGAGGGGAAGTCTTTGCTCTGACTAACCTTGTCCAGGAGAGAGTCATTCTTGTCCACTCTGCCCAGTCCAACATGAGAGAAATGCAATCATTGGCATGTGAATCTGACAGCTTGGGCTGATGCTCACTTCTGCATCCAGTCCAATCCAGGTACTGCGCCAGGCGCTAGGGAGAAAACCCTGCAATGTGTGACAGCTGACGCCCTCGAGAGGTTACAGCCTTCTGTACCAACCTTCGTCTGCTGGCTTCCAGTTGCCCATCTCCAACTCCTCTCACATAGCTTGGAATGGATGTTCCACAGACATCAGACCACAAAGGAGCTCACTTTCTTTCCCCTAAACCTTCCAGGCTTCCGTGTTACTGTGGAGGGCATCCGCATTACCCCACGCCTTGGGTTCTCAAACCTAGGTGTCATCTATGAGCACTCACTATGACTTACCCCTCCTACTCCCATCATTCAAGGAGGGGAGGGGTTGGTGGTCTGGAAGATACTGGTCAGTAGAGGTGGGACCAAGGTTTGGTGTCAGAAAAGAAGAATCTTGGACAGGATACCAGAAGACCTGAGTTCAAGTCCCTGTGACTTTGAGCAGCCAGCCTGTTCAGCTTCAGGCCTCTGTGTATAATGATGGGATTGTGCAAATGATGCTTGGGGCCATTCTGTGGCTCACCCTCTAGGATGGAATCACTTTTATGTAAGCTTAGTGATGTTTTTTCTTCAGTTAAGTCATTAAGAAAAACTGGGCCAGCATCCCTCTCACTGACTCAATGCCCGTGTGCCCAAGTCGATCTCTTCCTCTCCAGCTGCCCAGCCCGGCTGTGGTGTCTCTGATGGATCCCTGAGCAGGGAGATTTGAGTTTTCAGTGAACTCAAGACAGGTCTCTTTTGTAGTTAGCCTCGATGAAGTTCCTCAGAGCGCTGGTTAATGGGATGCAAGGCAGAATCCAGGAGAGTAGGAGAGAGTCCTGACTTTCTTAGCCTTTCTATTCCCTGCCACTCATTATCCTTCTTTTGATGCCCTAGATCCAAGTCTAGGCAGCGCCAGGTAGCAGCTAGCATCTTCTGGCACCCAGTCTTCACTGTCTTCAGCCAAGAGTCCTGTGAGCTCCTGGAGGGTAGGGCAGGAAAGGGCCTGGTGTCATGACCCTCTCAGTGCAGAGCTCAGGGCAGCCCAGCCCAGCACTCCATGTCACTGGACACATCACCAGAAATTGATGTTGGTGATGACAAAGATGCTGGAGGAATTCAAAAGAAGAGTCATAAGGCCTGAGTGGTCACCAAGCTGAGCTGTCCATCTGCGCTTCTTCATACCTGTTCTATAAGGACAATTATTTGAGTAAAATCTCAGTGAAAGCTTTTAAAAAAGTTTAAAATTTTGGAATCCCAGGTTTTGAGGTGTTCTCTTGTTATTTTAAGGTTTTTGTTTAATTTAGAAGGTTTTATTTGGGCACCATTAGCATCTCCATGTAGACTTTGAAGGTCACTTGAAGAGAGATGTGGCAAGGGCTGGCCCCTGTCTAGAAGCATTTCACAGGAGCCCAGAGCTCCAAGGGGCCTTGCAGCACCAAGGCCAGCTCCCTCCTGGGCAGGGGGTGATCTAGCTGCAGAACAGTCACCTGGCCAACTGCTTAGACCTCCGCTCACTTACTATAGTGAGGCAGCATGGCCCATGGGTAGGACACTGACTCCGGAGTCAGGAAAAAGAGAGCTTGAATCTGGCCTCTTGCCCTTGCTGAACGGCCTGGGCAAATTCCTTCAGTTATGGAAGTGACAGTTTTCTTCTCTAAAATAGAAACAGTGAAAGCATCCACCTGAGAGGGTGATGACAAAACAGAGCTGTCCTTACCCTCTAGCAGTTCTATTCTAATTGAGAAGGAAGCAGTGTTACCAGAGAAAAGCAAACACAAAGGCAAAGGACAGCACTATTATCATTCATCCTCGCCTGTTTCCTTCCTCTAGGAAGAGTCGATGGTAGCACAGAGCAGCAGATTTGGCCCCAGGGAGCTGGCCAGCTGGGCTCTCTCTGGCTGCTTCAGGCTGGCCTTGGGGTGAGCTCCTTCCTGACCACTTCTGTCCTCTTGGTCCATCGTCCTCTTTGGCCAAATGGCGACTGGTCCTTGGCTCTGCCTTCTCTCTACCCTTTCTTAGCCTGCTCCCAGTTCTCTTCCTCCCTCTTCAGTTTTCCTATTGCCCCTGACAACATTTCAAAAAGCCTCTTTTGGAGGCTGCCAGCCTCCATCTCCAGCCTCCATGCTCTGAGCTCAGATGCTTCCCACCCTCCTCTTTGGGACCACTCCGTGCCTTCCTATTCCTCCTCAGATGCCTGCCTGGGCATTTGTATTTCATAGGGGTGTTTTTAAACCACTTAGCTGACAGATTCCTAGTGAGCCCATGTCGGTGTCTTCTGCCTGCTTTAAAGAACGGTGTTTAGAGTCAAGTCATGGAGATTTGAAACCCGGCACAAGCATCCTGAAGGTTGTCACATCTGTCTCCGAGCGTCGGTTTCCTCTCTCATGAGGAGGCAGTCTTTGATGATGTGGTTTTGAATGTCCATTTGAGCTCCATCCTCTCTCTTCCTGGCCTCCCTCCTCAGAAACATTTGTGCTGGTGTGACCAGAATTGAAGGGAATTTCTCATTCCTTAGGGTTGACTTTCCTCTAGGAGTTTCAGGCTATAGGACCTGATGTATGCTGTACTGAGCACACTGAAGTTCTGGTATGAGCTCTAGGGTCATGGCAGCTGAGGCCCAGTGTCCTCTCCTCCTCAGCGAGAGACAGTGGGAGCAGGCAGGTCCACCCTCTCAGAGGTAATGGCCTTTTTCCTTCAACAAGGGGCTTCTCCTTTTTCGGGCAGAACCAGGCCCACACAGGCCCACCTTCTCATTGCTTCTTGGATGTTTGGAAGAATGAAATGATTCAACCCTTCTTTCACTAAGCATCTCTTAAGCACCTGCTGTGTACCACCCACCCTGGCAGCCCCCTGGGATCTAAGGACAGGAACAAAATGATCCCTGCCCTCAAGATGCATGCCCTCTCCTGTGGGCAAAGAAGATGAGCAGAGATGAGTAAATGCTGCATACTTACGACCTTAATACAGAGGGAAGCAGATGCTAGTGACTGGCAGAATCACACTCATAGGTCGAGGGCATTTCAGAGATGGTTTAGTTCAGCCTCATCACTTCACAGATGAGGAAACTGAGGCCCAGAGGAAGGGTGGCCTTGTCCAAGGTTTCCAAGGAAGTAGGCAGAGAGTCTCTTTGATGCCAAAGCCTGGGCTCTTGGGCAGTGAGCTGGGGCTTCTGAGAGGGGCTGGTGAAGAGGGATGGCATTCCTGGCATGAGGTAGATGTGGTACCAAGATGCAAGAGTGGCAGATGGCAATGAGGAGGCCAGTTTGCTTGGAAAGTATCATTGCTGAAGGAGGAGGCATGATAAGCCCAGAAAGGCAGCCTCAAACTTCGCCCTGAAGCGAATGCAGGGTCCTCGGCTACTCGGCGTAGCCAGGTGGGAGCTCTGGTTCCCCTCCTTCCTCAGGCTCGAGTGTCTGGGCAGGGATCTGTCTCCCAGGCTCACCATCTCTCTTCTCTCTCCAGGCACAGAGTTGGAGATATGTTCGGCATTCCACCTACTTCTGTTTCCCTCCTTCATTCTCAGCCAGTGTGTTACCCCAATGGTTTCCACACTCTGGGGTCAGATTGTGCAAGATGGTCCTCCAGCTCATGGGCACAGCAGCCTTCTGGCCTTGGAATCTTCATTTAATTTCAACAAAATACTCCCCAGGAGCCAGTGTAAAAAATAAGCAAGTATACCCTCTACAGACTGAAGAACCAAGAAGTCTCCCTCACACATGTATCATTATTTTGTAAATGCACAGAGATTCTGTTAAGTGGGAAGACAACTAGATTTGGAGTAGAAAGACCTGGATTTGAATGTTGACATTCCTGTGTGACCTTAGACAAATCCCTTAGACAAATTCTCCTGGAAATCTAAGATATTGGAACCATAATATTCTATTGGAGAGTGACAAGGAGGCCTCATTTCCCCCAATCTTAAGGATAAGCAAGAAGCCGAGGCTGGCACTTATCTTCGAGAAAAAGAGCATCGCTGAACAAAAAGAGGAAGCTGGGCATAGTGAGGTTCAGTGCCAGGCATGTTGGCAGCAGCCAGCGGAGAGCACACATCATATCCAGAGATCTAAAATATTTGATGGAATGGACGTGCCATCGGGTGCCACTGGAATTTCTGTATTCGTTTGTCTCTGTGATAGCATACACAATGAATTACTGGAAATAGTAGTGTCAGCAGGGATAAATAACACCACTCTATTAATTTCTAATTGTCTTGGCATTTATCTTTGGGGATTTTGGAGCACTTTGTAAACTTCATTTGATAGCAGATGGTACAAGCCTGCTTTGTTCAAGAAGCTAGGTTATAGAACCGAGAAGTGGCATCCCCATCTCTCTCTTTCAAATGGAGCCCGCTACAGCTGGGGTTAATCTCCTTACCAAGAATCCTCTTTCCATATATGGAGCATTGAGAGACCAACACATAAGAAATTTCCGCATTTATCTTCTGTAACGGGTTATGAATGTTTAAGTTATATCGTGTTAATGGCTATGAATCTTAAACAATGCTCGGAGGACTGAGCAGGAGGGCCATCTTTCAAAGTCGAGACAGATCCCCAGAAGCCTCTGAGAGACGATGTTTGCTTTTTCATCATAAAATCATCCACATACTTTGCCCCATGCCCACCAAACTAAGGAGCCTCACTATGGGCAAGCATGGCCCCAGATGCTCCTGGTCCTTGTTTGGAGGATGCAGTCCAGGAGGTAAGGCTCTGAATGAGTCTAAATGTGGCTGGCCTCATTCTGGTCACCCATTTACTTATTTAGGAGTCCTGAGTGATCCATCAGCATCTTGACAAACAGCCTGGAAGAGATGACTCAAGCTTCTTGGGCTTCTTGTTTTCTCGCCTCCATCAGTGGTAGGTCACCTATAGAGTAGCACACAGCCCACTGCTAAGATGCAAACCCACAGTCCTACTGCAGAATTCTCAAAAACGGGGCTGGGACAGCAATAGAGGATTCTGTCTCAAAAGGAAGCTTCACTCATAGATCCTTTGGACAGTCAACCTGGTGAAACCTATGGAGGATCCCTGCTCAGAATCCTGTTTGTAAATGTATAAAATAAACTATATAGGAGAACAAAAAAACCCAATTGTACTGAAATACAGTAGTCAACAAAAACAAAAAAAACAAAAATAAGTTCATAGACATGACGTTAAGAATCCCTGGCCTAGAGCACTATGTAGTGCCTTAAGATCAAATATCATGTCATCTTATCTTTACTGGGAAGGAAGTGTTTTTATCTGGTTGGACACATCCGGATGGCTGTTGTTGAGGCCGACTTGAAGGTTGGAGAGACTAGAGCTCTCTATGCATGTGAATGAATGATACCAAAGCATTTATTAGGCACTTACTATATGGCAGGCACTGTGAAGAGCACAGAGGATGCAAATATTAAGCAAAAAAGAGAGAGATGGCGCCTGCCCTCCAGGAGCTTATATTCTAATAGAGAAAGAGAGAACTTTTGAAGGAGTGATCAGGGAGGGAGGTTTGATTCTGGGGTGCTGGGAAGGCATAAGGGCTTAGGCAGCAGACTTGTGGATGCCTGGAAGACTCTTCTTCCTCAAACAACCTCCTGGCTTCCCTGGCTCCAACCCCACCTTCTTCAGGAAGCCTTTCCTGTCCTACCCCCGCCCCCACACTGCTCTTGTCTTCCATTTAAATTGTATATTTATTCATGCAGGTATATATATTTTTTTTCATGTTGTCACTCCTATTAGAACATGGGTCCCTCGAGGACTATGTTTTGGGCTTCCTTGGAATCCCTAGCACTTTGCCCAGTGTCTGGCCATGGGTAAATGTTTATTGACTGACTGACTGAATGGTTGGATAGGATGTGAAGCCAAAACACGGTCAGGGTTTGGGCCCAGCTGGCAGTGGGATCTTAGTCACCAATCAGCCGGGTTGAGACCTAAGACAGGAGCTCCGAAGATGAGTGGACTCATCGATGCCAAGATCATAAGGGAGACCAATTCTGATGCTATCGCCTAGAGCTTGAGATAGAAAGGGAAGTCAGGGCAGAACCTTGGGTGCACCCACATTTGGGGGGGGGGTGGATGTAGATCTGGCAAAGGTGATAGGTAGGAGCAGAGCCAGGAGAGAGCAGTGAACACCCCAAAGCCTAGAGAGGAGGTGGTCACCAGGTGACAGAGGCTGCCAGAAGGGCAAAAAGGACATGTGCTCAGTCAAGACCATGAAATCTGACAGTTAAGAGCGCATTGGCATCTTTAGAGAGAGCGGTTTCAGTTGAGTGATGTGGTCAGAAGCTTGACTACACTATCACTGCCAAGTCGGTACAGGTTGGCAGTCCCTGGCACATAGTCATATCTGATAAATGCTTGTTAAAATGAAATGAATGTGTGATCTCCACTCAGAAACCTCAAATAAGGGGAAGCTCCCCATCTCTTAGGGTCCAGTCCTCTTCAGGATGACACTGATTGGTTTCCATTACGTGGAGCCTGGGTCTGTCTCTCTGTATTTCCTGTCCACAGCTCCTGGGTCTACCCACTGTAGACTGAGCAGAATAAGCCAAGTCTCTCTTCCTCCTGACAGCTCTCACATCCACCCCTCCCCTCTCCTCTCTGAGTCTTCTCCAGGCTAAACTTCCAGTAATAACAATACTGGACAGTTCTACGAGCCTTGAAGATTTACAAAGCACTTTACGAGTATTATCTGATCCTTAAAATAGCCTTGTGATGCAGGTGCTATTATTATCTACATTTCACAGGTAACCAGGGACTGGGATTGGCCAAAAAGAGCATGATGCTTATTAGGATGCAGACATAGTCTCCATGTAGGCTTTGGAGCATGTGCTGGCATTGGTTCTGGTCTGCTTGCAACATGAAAAAGAGGACACTCTGTAGAGCTTGACTGAGAATGCTTGCTAAGGGTAACCACATGATACAATCCCTTTTCCTACCTGGCTGTGATTGAAGGAAGAGATGCCTGAAGAGGTACTTTGAGCATTTATCTCCCTACCCAAGGAGCTACAGATTATTCTTCTTTGTCTCTTGGCATTTATTTTTACCTGCTCCTAAGTGAAGGAGTATTGGGCTGGCCTGCAACCTTAAGAACTTCCAAAGGGCAGGAGAATAAACTGCTAGAGCCCGGCAGAACTTTCATAGAAATGAATAGAAAACAGCCAAGAGAGAGTGATGGAGGATCTATTGTCTGTGGGCTATGCTATATTCAGAAGTGAATCTGGTCAGATAAGTGCCATGTGGAAACTACTCCAAGTCTGAGCCAACTGCCCTTGCAGAGCAAGGTGGGATAGGGGAGAGGGTGACCTGAGTGTTGGGGGAAATGTTTATACTTCTGTTCTTAACTCTTTCTTCTCAGTAAATATCCCTTTGGTTATTGATTAAATGATACTAGGATACTAATCACTGGTTGCTAAAAGTAGGTGGGAATACACCAGAGAGGGGCTCAAGTCAATTGAATTAGAAGAAGACACCCTGAATCCTTCAGGGGTAACTCTAGAACCCTGATGGGGAGGTTGAGGCCAGTCTTGCTCTGGGAAATCCAATTGGTCTCAAGTGAGAGTTGGGATAAAGACCCCAGAATTTATAAAGACTAAATCCAGATGATGAAACTGAGTTTCGGAGAGTGTAAATGAACTGTACACTACCACGCAGTTCATTAGCCCTTGGAAATCAGAGTTGTGCCTGGCTTTTCCTGACGCCAGGTCCATTGCCCCAGCGCTTGTTTCTGTGAATTCTCAGACAATTCAGGGCTAACAGCATCAATAGGTGGATTGAGTAGAACTGAAAGGCACCAGAGGAGATCAAAGTTTAAACTAAGTTTCAGGAGGGAAGGATTTTTTTTTCTTCCTCTGGTTTTCAAGGTTGGTCCCTGAGGGCTAAGCACCTTTAGGTCAATTCCCTTTATGTTAACTGAGTTCTGTCTCCCCTACCAGTTCCCACAAATTGGTCTGTTCACAGCTAATCTTCCAGAACTGGAGCAGGAGCCCGAGGTGGCAGAGGCCTGCCGGTCTCACTCAGCAGGGCAGCTCAATGAGTCATGCAAGTGTCCTAAATTCCAAGGCTAGGGCACTGTGTAGGCGAGTTTGGAGAACTAAGGTCCCGGGAGCTCCCTCTCTGACGTTTGGCTGAGTTGCTGGAGTGGTTCAGGATGCCCACGTCTCTGTCCTAGCACCAAATGGCAGTCCTGGTCAAATGGGGATTTCCCCAAAGGAGCTTGTGTCTGTGCACTCCAGCCAGAACATGAAGATAGATGGTGAAAACGGAACATGGCATTGACTGTAGATGATCACAAAAGAAGTATTTTTTTTTAAAAAACATCATTCTATTTTAATTTATGGAATAAATAAGCATTTCCATAATGTTCTATAATAAAAAAGATGATTGCACATGAGAAAGCAAATCTATTACATACATATTGCTATCCTTTTAAATATATAATAAAGTTATCATGTAAATTTCTTCCCAGCCTGCCCCGCCCTGGAGATGGCTACCACTAGACACAAATATCATTCACATATGTAAAACCATTCTATAGTTCTTTCTCTGGATGCAGACAACATCTCCTTCATGTGTCCTTTGTGGTTAATTTGGGTATTTATAATAATCAAAATGACTTAATTGCTCAAAATTGTTCTTAAAACATGATTGCTGTTAGGGTGCACAAAGTTCTACTGATTCTGCTCATTTCGGTCTTTGTCATTTTGTGCAAGTCTATCCATGTCTTTCTAAAATCATCGAGCTCATCCTTTCTTGTAGCATAGTAGTATTCTATTGCAATCATATGCCACAACTTGTTCAGCCATTCCCCAGTTGATGGCATCCCAGAAATTTCCAGTTCTTTGCTACCACAAAGAGAGCTATAAATATATATTATATATTATATTATTATATTATAATATGTATATTATATATATTATATATAAATAAATATTTTTGTACATATGTAAGTCCTTTTCTTTTTTTATTTCTTTGGGATATAGACTTAGTAGAGGTATTGCTGGATCAGAAAGTATAGGCAGCTCTTTGGGCATAATTCCACATTTCTCTCCAAAATGGCTGGATCGGTTCACAATTCCACCAACAGTGAATTAGTGTCCCAATTTTTCCACATCCCCTCCAACATTTGTTGCTTCCCCCTTCAATCATTTTAGCCAATCTGATAGGTGTAAAATGATATCTCAAGGTCGTTTTAATCTGTATTTCTCTAATCGATAATGATTTAGAACATTTTTTCGTATGAATATAATTTTTTTTGATTTTTTTCTAAAAACTGCCTATTTGTGTCCTTTGACTATTTATCAATTGGGAAATGACTCACATTCTTACAGATTTGACAAAGTTCTTTATATATTTGATATATAAGACCTTTCTCTGAGAAACTGACTAAAAATTCCTGCTCCCTCCCTTTCATCCTCTGCACCTCCCTCCACCGATTTTCTGCTTTCCCTCTGATTTTGGCAACATTTACTTTATTTGTACAAACATCTTTTTTAAATTTATTTTTTATTTTTAGTTTACAATAGTCAGTTCCACAAGTTTTTGAGTTCCAAACTTTCGAGTTCCAAATTTTCAGTCCCTCCCTCTCGTCCCCCCTCCCCCTCAAGACGGCAGGTAACCCGATATTCTACATATACCTTCGCATTGAACTTATTTACATAATAGTCAAGTTGGAAAGAAGAATTTTAACCAATGGAATGAATCATGAGAAAAAGGAAATGAAACCCAAAAAAGAAGGAAAAAAAGAGAGAAATAGTTTGCCTCAATCTGCATTCAGACTCCATAATTCTTTTTTCTGGATGTGCATAGCTTTTTCCATCATGAGTCCTCTGGAGCTGTCTTTGAATCCTGCATTGATGAGAGGAGCCAAGTCTATCAAAGTTAGTCCTTACCTTGTGTCTGTAACCATGTAAAATGCTCTCCTGGTTCTGCTCCCCTCACTCAGCATCAGTTCATATAAGTCTTTCCAGGTTGTAATGAAGTCCATCTGCTCCTCATTTCTTATAGCACAATAGCATTCCATTACATTTACATACCATAATTTGTTTAGCCATTCCCCAATTGATGGGCATCCCCTTGATTTGCAATTCTTTGCCAC
>JAQQSZ010009973.1:0-12633 GCA_028646595.1 Phalanger gymnotis
TTCCAGTAATGCTTTTTGGGCTGGAGACCAGTTCACATTACCTTTTGAGGTATCAGATGTGGATATAGTGTCATTGTTATCCTCTTCTAAATTGGTATTTTGATCCTGCCTGTCTCCATAAAAAGAATCAATCGTCCTTGGTTTCCTTGTGTTCTTCATGTTGGTTAGCCTTTTCCTGCCTTTGCAATAAATTTCTGCTTTTGGGGCTCAGGGCTCACTGTCCCAGCTTTCTTATTCTCCTGAGGTGTGGGGGAGGGGGTCTGGCTACCCGAAATCTCCTCTTCCCCTGGGGCTGTTCTCCAGCACTGTTGCTCTTCGACAATGGTCTCAGCTCTTTGTTGTTTGAACTGAGTGTCTGCCACTTCCCCTGGGGGAGCAAGAGGACATCTGGGCTCCTGGTGTTGACCCCTGCTGGCTCTGCCCCTCTGGGACTCAGGTACTCCCACTACTAGGCCACTGAAGCCCCACTTCTGTCTCCTCTATTCCAGCGTTTTTGTTTTTTTTTTTGTTTCTTTTTTCCCCCGGGGAATTCTCTGGTGGGGAGGGGAGGGATTAGAGCCATTTACCTGGCCATTTTGTCTCTCCGAAGTTCAAGAAGCGTCCTTTGGGCTGCAAGCCTCAGGAGTTGGCATCCCACGGGCCGGTGGCGCTGCGTCTTGTCAACGAGTGCCGTCCTGTGTTGGGAGGCCTGGGGATCTCCGCTGGTTTCAGGCACCCGGCTTTCTCCCAGCCTGTCTCTCATGTGGGTTTCCCGGCCAGCCGCTTCCGCTTTGGTCCTGTCTAGAGCAGCTCCGCACACTGAGCGCTCTCCTAGCCCACAGATTCGTTCCTTCAGCCTTTCACACTCTCCTGGCTGGGAAAATTTGCCCCGCTCAGACTGCTCACGGTTTCTAACTCTCTCAATCTGCTCAAATTCACTTTTTTTTTTATAGGAATCTGACAGAACTTGTGAGAGAGCTCCGGTAAGACGCTGTTTTTATGCGGCCATCTCGGCTCCGCCCCCCTCTAACCTCACCTTATCATTTCTTACAGAACAATATTACTCCATCACAATCTTATGCTATAACATGTTCAACCATTCCCCCTTCGATGAACATCCCCTCAATTTCCAATTTGTTGCTGCCACAAATAGAACTGCTAAAAATATGTTTGTACATATAGGTCCTTTTTCTTTTTCTTTGATCTCTTTGGGGTATAGACCTAGTAGTGGTATTGCTAAATCAAAGGGTTTGCAGTTGTATAGTCTTTTGGATGTAGCTCTAAATTCTTCTCCAGAATTGTTGTTCTAGTTCACACCTCCAACAATTCATTAGCGTACCTATTTTCTCTCATCCTCCCCTGTCATTTCTGATATGTGTGAGATGGTACCTCAGAGTTGTTTTAATTTGCATCTCTCGAATCATTAGTAATTTAGAGCATTGTTTTGTACAACTATAGATAGCTTTGATTTCTTCTTGTGAAAATTGCCTGTTCATATTTCTGACCTTTTATCAATTGGAAAATGGCTCCTACAAATGTGACTCAGTTCCCTATATCTTTTTCCTATATATTTGAATAATGAGAACTTTATCAGAGTAACTTGCTGTAAATTTTTTAAAATATTACTTGATTCTCTAGGATACCTTTTAGCAAGATGTAGTTTCCATGCTTATCCCTTTTAAATGGGTCTATTTTTGCTTTTGCTTCATCTGAGATCGTTTGCTGCTCTTGCCACTTTTTATCTCTTTTGCTTATGACCACTGCCCTCTTTTATCCCTTTTGCCACTTCATAAACCCTTTCTCTTATTTCCTTTCCCCCCTTCTTCCCTGTTGAGTAAGTTAGATTTCTACACCAAATTGAGTATTTATACCTAGTGTTCCCTCTTTGACCAACTTAAATGTGAAATGAGGCTCAAGCATTGCCTGCTCCTCCCCCCATCTTCTCCTCCACTAAAAACTCTTTCTTGCAGACCTCTTTTATGTGAGAAAAATTTTCATCATTCTATCTCCCCTTCCCCCCTTCTCCCAGTAAATCCCTCCTTTATACCTCTTTATTTTTTTAGATCATTGCAACATAATGGACTCATATCTGTGCCCTCTGTCTTTGTAGACTCTTTCTAACTGTCCAAATAAAGATAAAGTTCTTAGGAGTTAGTAGCATTTTCCCAAAGAGAAATGTAAATCGTTTAACTTTATTAAGTCCCTTATGATTTCTCTTTCATGTTTACTTTTTTATGCTTCTATTGAATCTTGTGTTTGAATGTCAAATTTTCTTAGATAATGTGGTACTCATCCTGAGTCTCTGATTGAAGGTGAGGGAGAATCTTTGTCCAGCTCTCATAGAAGAAGGGGTCAGTACCTCAGAAAGACTTATAAAGTGTCCAAGAGACTTTTAGGGGTGGGGTGAGTTCTGACCAGAGATCACCAAGGGGATTGTGGGATGGGGCTAATTTGGCAGCAAATCAGGCCCTGGTCTGGGTTCTAAGTCAAGGCACCATCATTTCTTAGTACTATGGCCATCTTACTAGAAATGATCCTGAAACATGATAAGTACATGTTGTGTACTTATGCTGGAAGTTGTGTACAGTGCTGGAAGTGCCAGGAAATGTATGCAGTGCTGTACTTGGAGTCAGGAAGACCTGAGTTTGAATCCTGCCACAGGCATTAACTGTGTGACCCTGGATAAGTCGCTTTATCGTTCTCAATTTCCTCATTTGCAAAATGGGGCATCATTTTCATAGTGTGTGTGTGTATGTGTGTGCATATGTATGTGTGTGATATCTGTCTGTGAGTGAATGTGTATATGTGCATTGTGGTCACATGTGAGTGTATGTGCATTATTGTTTGCATGTGTGTATGTACATGTATATGTATGTGCATTTGTGTGTATGTGAAGGAATTGAGCGAATTAGGATAGCAAGTGGTTAATTGTGATAAGGGAGGGAACCACACTAACTCTATCTTGTGACTCAATTGTGGTGGTAGCTCAGTTCCCATTCTTTTCATTTCTTTAAATTTATTTAATATTTTTTAGTTTTCAGCATTGATTTCCACAAGATTTTGAATTACAAATTTTCTCCCCATTTCTGCCCTCCCCCCAACTCCAAGATGCTCACTTCTCTTTCTATTCAATGATGTGTTTAGTTTAAATTCTATTCTGTGAAAAAAATAGATTCAATTGTGGGAACTGAGAGAAAATCTTATTGTGTTTGAACCTAGTCTTGCATGGCTGGGAAATTGCTATTACTGAGTAAATTTCCTTTTGCTCTATGATCTATACATGTCTTATTTCATTGCAATTCTGAGTCTGAGCCAGTGGCCCAGGACACATGGGGGAGAGACTATTCTGTTTGGCTCCACAGAGCAGAAATAGGAGCAGGATATAGAAAGAGACCAATTGAGGTTTGTCATCAGGAATATTTCCTTACAATTATCAGCTTTCCCAGATTGGAAAGGATCCCTCAGGAAATGATAGATTTCACTCTTTTGTGGTCTTCTGGCAAAGGCTAAATGACCTCTTGCCCCTTATAAAGAGAGGTTTTTTTCAGATATGCAGACTAAATGGTCACTGTTGTCTCTTCTAACTCTGAAATGCTGTGATTCTGCCCCTTCTTATCTTTGTGTAACCTTGAGCAAGTTTTTCCCCCTCTCTGGGGCTGAGGTTCCTCCTTTGAAACATGAAGGGATTTTATGAGATGATGTCTCAGCTCCCAGGACATCAGCCCATAGGAAAACTGGGCCAGACCAGACTCTGGCTCTGTGTTTCCAATAGCTCATTTCCTGGGGGACAGGAAGGGAGGGGTCATCAAAGGGCCTTTCCCTGCCTACTCTCTGTCTGTCCAGCTATTTCCAGCCGTCAACCATGACCCTGGTCTTCTTCCCTCTCCTGCTACTGAGCCTCTGTAAGTCCATCCAGACCTCTCTTAATTCCTGCTGCCCCCTCTATCCCTCACCCTTGAGTGAAGGAAGCAGAAACTAGGATAGCTGGGTCTCCAATAAGAGGGTTGAAAGGATGGACATCTGGGTGTCTGCGGGAGTACAGGCTCAGGGCCCAGATACCTACATCCATTAGAGAGTCTCAGGTTGTGACACAGACACTTAGATCATTTGGGTGTGGGGACTGACAGATGCCTGGCTCCATAAGGCAAATTGGGAGCTGACCTCCACTCACTGTCATTGTAGGGCATATGGCTCACATGGCTGGCACACCACCTGGTGAGTAATTGCATTTATCCTTCCCTCATCTTCTCCCTCTTCCCTACTTCCCCTTGAATCCTTTCTGTCTTCAGTTTCTAAAACCTTTTAGGAACCAGGCATTCAGCTTGTGCCTAGATCCTGGTCCCTATTTCTTTGCCCTTACCCCATTGGAATCTATCCCTATTCCCTCCCCCACACTCAGTCCCTAAAAATCATAGACAGAACAGAAAGGGGCCACAGAGATCATTGATTGCAACTCATCCACTTTACAAATGGGGAAATTGAAGTGTAAAAGGTCACCTCACTCCAAACCCAGGCTCTCTGAGTCCTAAGGGACTGAGGAATCACTGATCACATTCATACAAATTCTTCTCTTTCCTAGGAGAGACCTCTTACCTTAAACCTACCCTCAGTGCTAGACCAGGACCTATACTGGCCCCAGGGTGGAACATGACTTTGTGGTGCCGAGTGTCAGTTCCAGCCACAAGATTCATCTTGTACAAGGTGGGAGAGGCCCATCCAGTCCAGATACAGGAATCCTCAGAGGAGGGAGCTGAGTTCTTCTTTGAAAGGGTGACCTCTTCTCATGGGGGCAGTTACAGCTGCTGCTACCAGACCCATGCCTCTTACCATGCTTGGTCTCAGCCAAGTGACTTCCTGGAGGTGTGGGTGACAGGTGAGGCAGGGGAATGGGAAGGGAGATTCAGGGACCAAGTAAGAGTACAAAGGTAAGTGGAGGGAGAGGAAATGATAAAACATGAAAGGACTTTATAAATGATTATATCTCTATTTTACCATAAAGAAAACTGAGCTTTTGCCTTGGTCAGACCACATGTGGAAGGTTGTGTCTAGCCTGACAGGGGCCATATTGTAAGAGGGGTGGAGGAAAGAGCTCTGACCTGCCTGGGGCTGAGGAGACCTCCCATTTCAGTCCCCACCATGGATATGAGCACAGACGTGGACAAGCTGAGATATATCCAGAAGGGGGTGACCAGAATAGGTGATAGGACTGCAAACCAAGCCGTAAGAGAAGCAGTTGAATGTACAGGAGAAGTGTAGGACGCAGAAGAGATCTGTGGAGACTATGGTGGTGGAGGGTGACAATCATTGATGTCTCTAAGTATTTTAAAGGGCTAATGTGGGAAAGAGGGGATTTCACATATAGAGAGGCCTCTGTCACTGCTTGAAATGTGAGAACTTCAGAAGTGGAAGGGTCCTTAGAAATGGAGCCCAGCTCTGTCATCTGTTTAATGGGTAAATCAAGGCTCAGTGAAGCAGCATGACAGCAAAAGTATCAGAGTCTAAGAGAGAGATGTGCATGGAATAGTGGAGTCACAAATCGTCAAGCTGGAAAGAGACTTTGAGATCCAGTCTAACCCCCTTGTTTTGCAGATGAAGAAACTGAGTCTCAAGAGAAGGAAAGGCATTTGCCTAAGGTCATCTAGCAGGTCAGGGATGGAGCTGGTACTGGAGCCTTGGTCTCCTGATTCCTAGGTCAGGGCATTTTTCTCTCACCCCACATTGGGACATGACATTGAAAGGAAAGAAAATCAAACTGGGGGTGCTTGGTGCAGAACTGGAACATCCCAGGAATAGAGGGGCATGGGGAGAGCAGGACCTGAGTTTTCTTCTCTTCCTTCCACAGACATGTTACCCAAACCCTGGCTCATGGCGATGCCAGGTCCTGTGGTAGTAGAAGGCAGCAATGTGAGTCTGCGCTGCCAGGGCCCATTAGGAGGAGTGAGCTTTGCTCTTTATCGTGTAGGTTTCCCAGGGCCCCTACAGTACCTCAGCTCTGCCCAGCCCTGGGCTGACTTTCCCCTTCAGAACTCCATGGCCCCTGGCACCTATAGCTGCTATTACCATACACCTTTTGCTCCATACATCCTGTCTGAGAGGAGTGACCCTTTGATCATCAGCTGGTCAGGTGAGGGGACCCAGGAACTTGGATGCTATCTCTCTAAGCCCCTCATGAAGTCAGGTATCCTGTCCCATACATTTCCCTGGGACTTAGCATCTCATCCCCTGGCCTTCGACCTCTTTTGGTATCTTGGCATCTTAATCTCTATCTGCTCTTAGCTCTCCCCTCCTCCTGTAGCCAGCTATCCTAGCCCACAATTTTTGGGGGAACCTGTCACCCTTTCTAGATCACAGTACTTTTTGAATATCCAGGTATTGTATCTTCTCTTTAAAAAAATTTAAACAGAGCTAGGAATTCACCCTTCTCCTTATTCCAGCCTATGCCCCCTCTGGGATTCAGCTATCTAGCTTCTCAGTTTCCACAACACTGATTAAGATAAACCCCGCTGATCTGAGCGGTCTTCTCCGTCCCTCCAGATTCCACTCCCCAGGACTACACTACAGGCAACCTCATTCGAATGGGCCTGGCTGGACTGGTGCTCCTCACCCTGGGGATGCTATTGTTTCTGGACTGGCACCAATGGAGGGTCTGCCAAGACAGAACCTGGATACCCCATGCTTGAGCAACAGATGGAGTTAAAATAAAGACTATTCTCCTAAGGTTGTCTCTTTTCTCCTAAGAAAAGAAACCTCTCTGGGAAGGGTTAAATTTGAGTCTTGGGATGAAAGTGGGTAGGACTGTGCATGAACATGGACTGGGGGGTCAGCCAGCATCTTGGAATGCAGAGATTAGGCCAGCTGGAGGGGAGACCTATGGATTTCAGTTTTTAAGCTTAATAGAAATTGTCAACCTGGCAGAGTTCGTTCTAAGAAAGACAAACAAAATTAGGCTGTACGCACATGTTTATTTCTGTCAAAGTGGGCAGAAATGCATGTGCCCATGCATGGGAGTTCATTGGAAATGAGCTTAAAGAAAGGCCAGTTGAAGGAGGCTATATATACCAATAGAGCAAGGAAGTGTCCCCCTACTCTTCCCTTCCTGACTTAGGATGCCCGTGTCAGCCAAAATTATAGTTTCCATGGAACAAGAGGGGACCCCCAGGATGTCATAAAATAAAAGTGTCATAAGAGGATGACAAGAGGAATGCCATTAATCAAGATAGTGTCTAGTTCAAGGTGCCTGGTCCTTATCATATCAAACAGAAGAATATTCCCAGTCAGCTTCATCAGGCCTCACAGTTGCAGACACAGCAAGGATTTGGGGTTCACTTAGAGAACATACAAAGCATTATGGTATGTTAACTCAGAGCGAGCCAAAATGTTCTTTCCTGATTTGCCAATCCAGGTTTCCATCCTTTTTCAGGTGATGGGGGCTCAAGTTGGTTCCACATCTCCCCTTTTTTTGGTCAAAGATGTGCCAAAGGTGCCACCTGCATACAGAGAAAGACATGGAGGCAATTTCACTCTTCCTCAGGGAGTGGGAAGGGTAGTTTAGCAACTCTTTGCAAGGTAACCAAAAGCAAGTAAAGAAAGTACCAAAGGAAGCCTGAGGTGGGGGGGAATGAGGAGCATAGTAAAAGAAAATCATACAGTCAGTCAACCAAAACCAAAACTAGGGCAGCCTAGAGATGCTGGCAGATGGTATATGGCATGAAAGGATCTGGAAAGGGGGGCTCAAATGGGCCTTTCCTCTCACAGGCTTGGTCTGGATTCTTGGGAAAGCTGTCTGCATCAGAGGTCATCTTCTTCAGGCCCTTATGGAGCTGAAGGAAAAGGCCTCCACTGGGTTCAGACATCCACTTGGAGTGGGCGCTGTCTTCAGATGATCCAGGAGTCCTCACAAGTTGGCAGCTGTGGGAATAGTCAGAAAGACCTGATGGGGCTCTTAGAAGACATATGAGTTGATAATTGAGAGAAAACTCCTTGCATCAGTCTTTGGATCAGAATCTCTGGGCAGCATAACATAGGTCCTTGGTTAAAGGCACATAGAGATGGTCCAGTTTCCCAGACATGCAGGGGTAGCTTCAAACAATACAATAAAGTTGTTCCTACAATTCCCATAATTGCATAATTACATTGTCAGGTACAGATCAAACTACTTAGAGGGCTCACAATGGACTAATTTTGAGAAGGGAGATTTATACGTAACCCAGTAACCCATTCTTAATGTTCATTCAATCAGTACTTTTTTGAATCCCAGATGTCTCATATAGTTCTCTAGTCTCTAGATATCTTTCCTTGGATACTAGGTTTTGTTCTCAGAACAGCTGTAAAAGGGATCCTGCTTCTCTGGGTCCAAATCTAAAAGTTCCTAGATAATTATGACAGCGTAATTTAGTACAACCACTTGAATTTTGTTCTCTAACTTTGAAACTTTACACACCATTTGCTGTTTCTATCCTTACCTAAATCCTGTACCTAATATAAGAATCTTTTGAGAATATGAGAGTAAAACCATAAAATGAGATCGTCTGCCTTTTAAATTTATCAGACAAATACTTTAATAAGGGGAAAATCTACTCATTTCCTTCTTAGGAGAATATGATCCCTATATAATTATATTTGACCACAAATATAGGTTAAAATTAGAAAACTCAGAGACCACATCAATCTATTATTTAATAGATTTAATATTGTATTTACAGAACTTCTTGAGTATAGAAATTTGCTATAAAAGGAAAAAGGGGCACAGTTATAACAATGTCATGTATCATAAGAGAGGGGAAAAACTTCCTAAGCTCTGTTTGATTCCAGGCATGTGACAGTCAACCATGTAGTCACAAGATGTTAAAAACAGGGCTCAAGATCAACAGAAAGGAAATAACGCAATGAAGAAATAGAGTCAGGAGGATTCTACCTAGGCCATGTCCAAGGCTGTCCCCCAAACTTTTCCCCAGGCACAGACATTCACCTTTAGCAGTTCTGGACTGTAGCAATACTGTTTTTTACTATTGGCTTCATGACAATTCAGACAATTATCCCTGGAATCACAGCTCAAAATAATAGTGAATTACAGTCCCATAAGGTCGTGAACAGCAGATTCTGATAGAGCTTCAGGCTGGTTTAGCTTTCCAGGATCTAAGCACTGACTTAATGAGGATTGACCAAGTTTAATAATTCTTGACTTTCACATTGGTAACAGTAAGAGATTCGTCATGGAAGAATGCTCTGGCTCTCAGGATCCCTTTAAGCAATGGGAATGTCTTTAAGGTGAGTCTTAAGTAGTTCTCCTACATTTTTACACACGTTCTAATTCCCAATTTAATAACAAATTTAAGCAAAATCAGATTTTCCATAATGATAATACAAGATTGTAAGTTACTACTCTTCACTAACATAACTGTCTGTACTGAAATCCTATTCCTTAGAAAAACGACCACCACCTCAACAACAAAACAAGAAGTCCTTGACTTTAACCTCACAACTTAATAGATTTACATCTTTGTTTCACAAGCTTTGCTTATCCTCCTCTAATTATACTCATCATTCTGAAAGAATAAGATACTGAAGGAATTGAATCTTACACATATGATAAGTAAAAAACACTAAATTAACTCTTGCTTAGGCCATGGAATGACTACAAATTCAGATCAAACAGCAAGATCTTACCATTTACAACTCATTACAGTAATTTAGCAAAAAATACTACCTCACAAATGAAAATTTGGTAGGCCTTCAAAAATCACACAAGAGATTTTTACAAAACAGTTCTTCCTAAAACTATTTCCCTTTCTTAAAAACAGCTTAAAATTTATCCTGATTTTAAAAGGAATAATCACTAAACTTTTATGAAGTAGTTAGAATCCACTAAAATGATAGGTATCTTTCTTTTCAACCTTAAAATAAAAATAAATCTTTAAAATTAGAATTTATCAAAACTAAATTGGTGTAAAATGTCTTTAAGTAATATAAATAAATCCTTAAAGTACTATAACAAACCACTTTCCTAGTTACCATGAAATTCCTAGTTACCACCTCACTCTAGTCAAAGAAGGTGTTTATAAAGGGGAGGAGATTGAGTTTTTATAAGCCAAGAAGAACATGCCTAGTTAAATTAGCCTTATCACAATAACAAAGTTTACCAGGCCTTTAAAATTTTACTCAGTATCTTTTATTCCCTTTGTCTTTTAATATATTATTAGAAATTAAGAAAATAATTAATTGAGGAATGTGATAGTTCCCAAACTTCCAAATTAACATATATAAAAAAATATATATCCTTAGATGAAGCAGGCTTGAAAATCATACCCCTATTTTGTGCAAAGATTCCCATTTACTCAGTAGAAATTCCTCAATACAGAAAACTCTTGCACAGTATTGAGAGGAGTATTGGGTGAAATTTCCTCTTAGATATAGCCAAAATTTGGAAGTTTATAATTTTCTTAAATTACAGTGCCTTAGAATATTACAGCACATGGTCAGCAGGGCTGATGGAATGGCCCATTCATTCCCTCCTCTTCTTTTCTAATAGTACAATTCTTAATCTAACATCTAGATTATAAGAGGAATTGCTTTTTCAATAACATAGCTGATATAGTTGTTTACCAAATTATACAATAGAAGAAAATTTAGAAATATAACAATACCCTAAACAATATTTAAAACTCAAAATAAATCCATTATCAATTTAGATGAATGCACTTCCAAATTACCTTGACAGAAAATCATTCATCTCACCATTAATATGTTGAATAGGCATCTTTAACTCACCTTATGTACTTTTATAATGGCCAAGATTTTCAATGAAAATTTGCTATCATAGTAAATATCATCATTATTACCTACTTATAACTAAATATACCTCATCAAATATTTAACAGTTTTCAAATTATCTAATTTTTATCACCTCCTTTTTAAAAGCTCAATTCATATGTAACAAAATCCAGATCAAAAATTGCTTTGTCTAACACCTTTTCTGTTTTACAGTGGTCTCTCAAATTTGACAACATAAGAGAATTTTAGAAATACCATACAATTTAGAAATACAATAATAACACAAACAATAAACTTCAGATGACATCAATTGCATTTCCAAATTATCTTGTATAGATATCATTGATCTTATTACCTTTGGCATTTTAAAACCACTTTAAAATTATCAGATATGGAACAATTACATCAAAGTAGAGATAAAATAATAACGTACTACTTAGCATGTGCCAGTCACTGTGTTAAGCATTTTACAATCATTGCATCATTTTGATCTCACAACAACCATTATTATTTTTCCCTTTACAAATCAGGAAATGGGGGCAAATAGAGATAAAATAACTTGCCATAAATTACATATGATCTGAGATGAGAATGGTTACCAGGAAAAAAACATGGGCTGTTTGCAATCTCCATACTGAGATACACTCTTGACTCTGGGGGTAGGGAGTGGGGAATTCTGAATAGTCAGGATTGTGGGGAGGTATTTCAGAAGGAGATGAGTTCCTGGATTTACCCCAAAGTCCCATGAGTTTTCTCCTGCAATCCTAAAATGATTAATTTCCAAACTCCTTAATGATTAATCACAAAATCACCAGAATCCAATAAGATTGTAGCCTTCAAGGGAAAGGGGAGACGGAAGGGGATTAGATGGTGCAGGGGAATGGGTACTGAAGCTGAAGGGACTTTAGGAGCTTTAAGGGAAGAAGCTCTTTGCCTTATGTTCTCTCTCTGCCATTTCAGCAAACCAGTTCTTGGAAACTTTTCCACCCTTGTGTTGGCTTTTTAGATGTTTTGTTTTTAAGGGTGGAATTTCAGAGGATATCTGCTTACTTTTCAGAGAATACCTGTGCAAATGGCCTTTGCCCTGAGAACTAGTTTAGAGAGAAAAATGCCAACTTCGATTCCGATGATAGGAGCAGGGGATAGAGAAGGGACTTACTACCCCTTTCCAGGGCCGGAACTTTCAGGAGAGTAAGTCCTGTGGAAGCCCAGTCCCAGTCCTTACAGGGGAAGGGTCCAGTCTCTATTTGATGTTCTATCTGAGTAATACAGCCCCAGAATTGTAAACCTGCCAGAGTTCATTCTAAGAAAGACAAACAAAATTAGGCTGTGTGCACATGTTTATTTCTCTCAAAGTGGGCAGACTGCATATACCCATGCATGGGAATTCATTGGAAATCAGCTCAAAGAAAGGCCAGTTGAAGAAACTATATACCAATAGAGCAGGGAGGTGTCTCCCACCCTCCCTTCTTGACTTAGGATGCCTGTGTGTGCCAGTAAGGCCAAAAGGGCTTAGTTTAACGGGTGCCCTTGAGGAGTTTGGCTTTTGTTTACCGTGAAAGTACTTTCACCTGTTAAACGCTAAGCCCCAGGCCCAAAGCCCTATCAGGTGTGAAACCCCTGTGGGCGTAGATTAATCACTTAAGAGGGGCCAACTCGGGAACCAGTGGGTCTCTGGACTCTGGTCTCTAGTCGTTGAGGCGGGACTTGAGAATGCCAGAGGCTTGGCTGCGAGGACAGGCGAGAAACTACAGCTGGAAAAAAAAATCCGAAGCAGAGCCGACCCCTGTGTGGACCCAGGAGTTCGAGCGAGCGAGGACTTGAGGCCGGTGAATATGATTTATGCCATCTTATTTTTCTGTGGCCTCCTGGCTACACTTGTGA
>JAQQSZ010009974.1:0-12633 GCA_028646595.1 Phalanger gymnotis
ACTACTGACTAGAGAAATGCAAATCAAAATAACTCTTAGATACCATCTCTCTCCTGTCAGATTGACTAAAATAACAAAACAGGAAAACGATAAATGCTGGAGAGGATGTGGGAAAACTGGAACATTGTTACATTGCTGGTGGAGTTGTGAACTGATCCAGCCATTTTGGAGAGCAATTTGGAACTATGCCCAAAGGGCTATAAAAATGTTCATACCCTTTGACCCAGCAATACCACTGGTTGTATACCAAAGAGATCACACAAGTGGGAAAAGGATCCATATGTACAAAAATATTTATAGCGGCTCTTTTTGTGGTAGCTAAGAATTGGAAATCAAAGGTATGCCCATCAATTGGGGAATGGCTGAACAAGCTGTGGTATAAGAAAGTAATGGAATACTATTGTGCTATAAGAAATGGGGATGAAACGGACTTCACAACAACCTGGAAGAACCTATACGACACAATGCTGAGTGAGTGGAGCAGAGCCAGGAGAACATTATACACAACCACAGATGTATTGATTCTGTGATGACTAACCCTGACAGACTTTGCTCTTCTCAGCAACACAATATGCAGAGACAGCTCCAAAGGACTCATGATGGAGAGTGCTATCTGCGTCCAGAGAAAGAACTATGAAGTATGAATGCAGATGGAGGCACACTTCATGCTCGCCTTTTTCTCCCCTCTCTTTTTTTTCTCTCTTTTGTATCTGTTGTTGGGTTGTGTGTGTGGTTTTTTTTTTTGGTTCTGTTTCTTCTTTCTCATGATTCATTCCATTGATCATAATTCTTCTCCACAACTTGATGAGTGTGTAAATTAATTCAGTGCCAAGTTATAATGGATGTTATATGGGATTCCATGCCTTCTTGGGGAGGGAGGTTGGGAGGGAGGGAAGAAAATCTGGAACTCAAAATTATGCAGAACCATGTGTTGCAAACTAAAAATTAAAAAAAATTTTTTAAAAAAATTAAAAAGCAGTACAAAACCTTACCCAGCAACAAGTTTCCTGAATACTAGAGTTGACCAAATAGAAGCCAGGCAGTCCTGAGTTCAAATTTGGCCTCAGACACTTCCTGTGTGATCCTGGGCAAATCACTTAACCCATTCAGTCTCAGTTTCCTCATCTGTAAAATGAGCTAGAAAAGGAAATGGCAAACCATTCCAGTATCTTTGCCAAGAAAATTCCAAATAGGTTCACAAAGAGTCTGACACGACTGAAATGACTGAACAACAAAATAGAAACCAATGATTCCATAAAACAAGAAAAAGTAGAACAAAGTCAAAAGAATGAAAAAAATAGAAGAAAATGTGAGGTATCACACAGCAAAAAAAGTGTAGAAAACAGACCAAGGAGAAAAAAAATGTCATAATCATTAGATAACCTAGACACCATGAAATAAATAAGAACCCATCATATTTCAAGAGTTCTTAAAAAAAAAAAAAACCTGCCCAAATCTTAGAAACAGAGACAAAAAGAAATAGGAAGAATCCAATCACCTCTCGATGGAAACCCTAAAACAAGAACTCACAAGAACAAAACAGCTAAAATACAGAGCTTCCAGGTTAAAGACAAAATACTCCAAGCAGCCAGAAAGAGTCAAGTTACTGAACAGCCACAGTCAGGATCACCCACAATTTAGCAGCCAATAGGCTTACAACCCCTACCTAGCAAAACTACTGAGTATAATGCCACAGGGAAGACCACACACACACACATACACGGAATTAGTCCTAAGCAAAACAAACTCTAAGGACATAAGAAAATATTTGTATGTTTTTCTGAAGTGGAAAACAGGAATTTGAAGGCGTGCCCATCAACTAGAGAATGGATCAAATAAATTTTGATATATAAATGTAGTATCTCCTGATAGAGAGATGAAAGACTCAAGAATGCTGAGTAAGACAAATTCTCTAGACATGGCCAGTGCGGAAATGTGTTTTGATTGACTATACATGATTGTAATAGATTTTATTTCTCTGCAGTTCTCAACTAGGGGAAGTGGGTTGGGATGGATGGGAGGAGGAGCTAACTTTTTGCTGATCTCTGACTCCAAACTCAGCTCTCTTTCCTCTGCACCTTGGTTGATGTAGCACAGTTATAAAATGTCTAAAAATGTTCCTCACAAGACTGAAAATTTCATCAATGAGGGCATTTTCTTTGCTGACAATCACAGAATGTGATGGTTCACACTTCAGCAAAAGATCTTATTAATTTTTCCCCCTGAGCAACTCACCACCTAGTAACCAATTTTTAGGTAATAGAGCTCTCCTAAACTAGTCCAATTAGTTGTCAGGTGACAGACTTCTTCACTAGCCCCCAAACTGAAACCTTTCCAGTGAAACCTACGTGAGCTTGTACTCCACTGGCATGGCCTTCAAGAACTCGGGGGTCACTTCCATACCATGATGAGGCACTGCAGTAGGAATTTTGTGTACTTAAAATATTATGTAAACATAATCATCTCAAATACTACATAATTAGAATTCATAACCCCTAGCCTATCATTATCTTTGAGCTTTAAAACATATTAAAATGAAGTGCCACTACACAGTTTCCCAAAAGTCCTAAGACTTCTGGAATGCCTTGTATATATGTAATAATAATAATAATGATAAGGATGATACCTAACATTTATGCAGTACTTTAAGGTTTGCAAAGCACTTTAGAAATATTATCTCATTTGATCTCCACAAAAGCCCTGAGAAGTACGCGCTATTATTATCTCCATTTCACTGATGAAAAGACCGAAGCTAATAAGAGTCTGAGGCCTCAGGTCTTCCTGTTACTAGTCCCAGCGCTCTATCCACTGCACCACCTAGCTGCCTTTGTAGCTTTAGAAAGCAACTAAGAAAAATTTCAAGTCATTAAAATGTTAATTTTAAAATCTTACCAAAATGAATTTTATATAACTTATGTAATTGCATATATGATATATAATTTATATCATCACATATGGTAAATATAATTCTTAAATAATTCTATAACATATAAATTATATCATTTATATAATTGCAATGTTTGCAATTATATAGTTAACTAAAATTCTAAAAGTACTTTCAAAATGGTTCACAACCAAAATGTGCTAACAATTATTTTCTAAATACCACATATAACACCATGAAGAAGTCAACAGAAAATGAAAACACATGATTCCTGCCCTCTGGAGGATGATAACCTAAAGTAAACAGCTTAAAGACAAACATATACAAAGGCATACAAATGGAAATGATTTTTTAAAATTTTAGAAGCCAAATTTATAAACCAGCAAATAATTTTATAAGATGCAAAAGGAAGAAATGCTTCTCTCCCCCTTATTAAATTATCAGGGAATCTTAACCTTTTTTATGTCACAGACCCCTCCTGTATTCTAGTGAAGTCTAAGGACCCCTTCTTAACAATGCTTTTAAACGTATAAAATCCTTAGGATTACAAGACAAACCAATTACAATGAAATAAGAATGTAATTGTTTTCCCATACAAGTTAACAACATCCCTGAAACCTATCCACTCACCTGTCCATAGACCTCAGCCTAAGAACTTCTGGATTAAACAAATATGAAGAATGCAGAGAAAGAAAGAAAAGCATATATGAAGAGATGCAGAGGGGAAAAGAAGTAGAGCACAAAGGGTACATAACGTCAGTAACAATATAAATAAAATAACAAAAAGAGCAGTGGTCGAGCTTACTTGGTCCATAGGGCAGAGGAAAGGGGGATATATTAGAAAATGAATGTGATGTCCGTAAAAACTTTAAAAAATGAAATTGTCAACTTGTCTCAGTAAAGAAGTAGAGGATTCTGGGTATAGGGCTGGTGAATACTCTGGTTTTGCTGGACTGTTTCTTTGTTACAAGAAATAGGTTGTGCAATATCAGGAAATAAGTGGTGTGAAAAAAAAAACCAAAAAGCATTAATAAAAATTTTTTTGATTATCAATTTTTGGGGAGAATGTATCCTGGAGGAAGGTTGGTTTTTCTATTCATGCAAAGTGTCTTATATCCCAAAAAAACATATCAATAAACTTTATATTAAAAAATGCCAGTAAAACAAAGATAACCAGAAGATCTCCTATCTGAGCATTTCCCTTACTTTTCATTTTCTCACTGGGAAACAGTGAGTAGCACAGGAAGCGCAGGAATGGATGGATTACATTATCTTTCCTGCCCCAACCCACTACTCTTCCAAATGTCCCTATTTCATTGAGGATACCCACCCACATCCTTCCCAGCCTCAAGTTCTCAAGCTCTTTGTTATCCCTGAGTCTTTACCCTGAGAGATACTGCTCTTTTGAAAGTTACCAAGGATTTTTTTAATTGCCACATGTGGTGGGGGCCTTTTTTCAATTCTCATACTTGTATACATAATCACTAGTGAGACCTCTCTCCCTCTCTCTCTGTAGCATTTGATGCTGGCGGCTAACCCCGTTTTCCTGCATACTTATTCTCTCATCTCTGGACTGCTGAAAATCATTTATAAATATAAAACTCTCATAAAAAAGAGCTTGGACACTTTTCCACCCTATTTTAAAAATCTTCTAACTGAAGAACTGTGGTTTTGAATCCATTTGTTTAAAATAAATATATTTTCAAAATCTTCTAAGTTTGCGAGAACAATTTCCACCAGGGAAGATGGAAATTTATTAGCCATATTTCAATTAAAACCTTTGCATAAGTGGTAAACTGGATTAGAAAAAGTTCTCCTGGAGACAAGCCCCAAATAGACTTATGAAGAAAGGGAGAGTAGCATGATTCATATTCCCATCCTCTCATTGGTTGATCACACACTTGGGGCCAAGCCACCCATGATCCCTACTATGGAGAACCCTATTGTAAAAGGTCAGCTGTACTGACTAGTTTTCTCCAAAACCATCTCCTTCATCATTCTTATATCCACTAGACATCTTCACATGGATTTCCCATAGGCATCCTCAGCACATCCAAAAACAGAAGTTTCCCCTTAAATCTGGCTTTTCTCCTCCTATCTTCTCTATTGTCCAAAGTACCAATATTCTTCCAATCACTTAGGTTCACAACCTGGGAATCATCTTTGCCAATCTACTTTTCTTCACCCCAAATATCCAATCAGTTGTCAAGTCTTGTCTTGCCCCTTCTACAATAATTCTCACCCTAGCTTCCTTCAAGGCTCAGCCCAAGATCTTTTCTCAATCACCCTAACTGTTAGTACTGCTCTCCCATCACCACCAAATTACACACACACACACACACACACCACACACACACACACACACACACACACACACACACACACACACAATCTCTGTACCTATGAGCATGTTGTATCCCCCTAGTACAAGAGTTTTAACCCAAGGCCCATGTATTTGTTTTATTTTGATAACTGTATTTCAATGTAAATGATTTCCTTATTATATTTGCATTGTAAATGATTTACTGATGTATTTTTTGTCTGCATTTAAAAACATTCTAAGACAGGGCTGTCCAACCTTAGGTTTTTATTGAAACAATAGACAATATATTTTGATTTGCCATTTTAGTGAGAGCTCTGTGGTAGCTCGGCTTTGTTTACTAAAGCATTTATGTGGCGGCATATTGGACAGTCCAGTCCTTCTAAGAGGTCCAGAGACTTCAGTCTGTCAACACACAAAAAAGGTTAGAATGTAAATACTCTGAGGTGAGAGACTGCATTTGGCAGTGTCCAACCTGTGATACATGTTTAATAAATACTTCTGGATAGATTTCCTAATCATAACTAACCTGAGCTACAGCAACAGCCTTCTCATTGGCCTTCCCGCTCCCAGGCTCTCTCCCCTCTCCACAGGGCAGCCAAGATGATACTGCTGAGGTCTGTTCATCTCACACCCCTACTTCCAAAATCTTCAGTGGCTCCCTACTATTTACCTCTAAGATAAGATACAAAGTCCTCATCCTGGCACTTAAAAGCCACCCTAATATAGTATTGTTTCAACAATCCAGCTAGCAGCTGTTGTGGGGGTGAAAGCCCAACATAAGCATGCTACCAGCACGCTGCAAAAGCACAGGTTCTTTTATCTGCTTCACTAAGGAAAGCTATGTTAAAGGGTTGACAAGCTTACTTTAATTCAGCATACAAATATCATTCACTTAGTTCAGTGGAAAAAGTCAGCACCCTGAACTTCAGAGCAAAATAGAAACAAAGTACAAATATCAACAGACAGACCTTGTCTGATTCAAATCCAAATACATAGTTACCAGAGTTTAACTAAGTCCCAGCATCCGGGTTACAAGCTGGAGGGCCCTTAGCGATAGCTGCCCGGAGTCTCCACATCAGCACACCAGCACAAGTGGGAGCCCTAAACAAATTACAAACATCGACAGACAGACCAAATACGGATTCATAGTTACCAACATCTGGGTTAACCCAGGAGCTCATAATGTGGGCTGGCCCAAAGTCACTTGTGCCACCACTGCTGTAGGTAAGAGCTCCAAAGAAGAGGAAACCAACCCCTGGTTTTATATGTTTTTCAAGGTCAGGGGTGAGTCACACATGCAACTCACCCACGTGACCTAAAATCGTCACAAAGAGGCAACTTAAACACAAGTGGTCTAAGAGCCTCTGATGTCCCAAACCTATCACTCAAACTCATGTGTAAACTAGGCCCTCCCTTAGTTAGCCCCACCTGGGGCCCCACCTTGGTTACCAAGTCACACTCACATAGGTTTTACATCCGACTAAGTGCTAAGAGCCCATTTTGCTTACCAACACAAGCATGCACCTATTTTTCCCAAATTAGTGTGTTGCAGTGCAAAGAGCACCCAGGGGTCCTGGCGTCAGAGGACTCAAATTCAAGTCCCGGCCCTGCCACCTACTAGCTGTGTGGCCTTGGGCAAGCCTCTTACGTATCTCCTCAGCCTCAGATGCCTATGTATAAAATAGACGGTTTGAACTAAATGACACTTGACATTTTCCCCCACCTCTAAATGTATGATCCCATGATTCTTCACACAATACACTTCCTCTAAAGCGACTAACCAGCTGTTCCCTGAGCTGGACATGCCATGTCTCTGTCTGTGCCCCCTCTAAGCCTGACACGTCCTCTTTTCTAAGTTGTAGAATCTCTAGCTTTGTTCTAGGTATAGCCAAGTGCCATCTCCAGTCTTTCCTGATTTCTCACACACCGCATCCCACTTGTTGTTTCTTTTTGCTTCCTAAAATTACTTTGTATTTACTTCACTAGTACATACCGTATCTCTCTGTGAAATGTAAGCTCCTTAAGCAAGAGCCATATTTCACTGTTTGTTCTTGCTTCGCCAGCCCCTAACTTGGTGCCTTATACAAAGTCTTCACTTAATAAACTTTTAATTGAATTGCTGAACTTAAAAAGACAGACCAGAGAACTTTTGCAAAGTTGGAGCTAGAAACACTGACCTTAGCAGGAATTTACTAAGTCAGAACTGTAATCAAATAAATAAGTCACTATTAAGGAGGGAAGGAAAAAATCTCAAACCTCCTACTTTTCAAGGCCATCAATTTACTGGGTCTTTAAGGCACAGACACAAGCCACATAAAAAGTAAAAGCAACCCAACTTGATTGCATACCCCACTCCACCCATTTTATCTTGCCCTAAACTCCCATACCAGAAATTTTCCACCTATCTTTCCAACCCTATCAGACATTACTCCCTTTCCTACATTTGGTGGTAAGTGTCGAACTAGAACTCTTGCTATTTTCACGCTTCCACCTACATCTTGGTGCCTTGCACTGTGTAACAACAATGTTGCTAGCAACTGCTGTGGAGGCAAAACACCAACAACAACAATCTTACTTTAATTAAACATACATATATCATTCACTTAGTTCAGGGGGGAGAGTCAGCACCCTGAACTTCGGGGAAAACATAAACAGAAATTACATAAACAGAGCAAATAACACACAGAAATCAACAGACAGACCTCTAGCTGTCTGACCAGCACACTATAGTTACCAGAGAGAGGCACCAACATCTGGGTTTTCAAAGGGGTAAGGCGGGGGGGATGCCAACCTCAGAGCTCATATAACCTGTTCAGGGCCCTGAGAGCTCAGCCCTACTTAGCAAAAGGGGAGGGGGGAAGACCTTTAATCACTAGCACCACATCATATACATCGTTTCCAATCAATGACTCTTGCTTCAAACTAAGGCAAGACTCAAAAGAGTGGCTGAGAAGCACTCCAAAACAAAAGACCCCACTTTGCTTGCCATTACATTTGAAAGGCAAGAGTCATAAAAGGTACTTGACTGCCTTAGTGTTGAGAAGGCAAAAAACAAAGGCAAAAAATCTCACCCTACTTGGCATTACACACTGACACGTCCCCCAAGCTTACAGTGCTTAATCCCTCCTCACCTGACTCTTAGAAACCCCATGTCCTTTAAAACTGACTTCGAGTGCCCTGTTCCATATAAAATTCACCCAGCTGCCAGTGCCTTCCCCCCAAAAAATAATACTCATATTTATTCTGTACATACTTATAAATACAAAAGGTAGTTTGGCCTGGGAAGAAGGCAGGCATCGAATCAGAGTGGGACCCTAAGCAAGTTATTCAGTCTCTCAGTGCCACTGGTAACTCTCTCTAGGAATATAAGTTGCAGAGAAGGCACCTGATCTGAAAAGAGTAGAGAAGTTTCTTATCAGGAATCCCTTACATTCAAATGTATATGTACATACATGTTGTGTCCCTCCTCCTTCCAAGAATCTAAATTCTATGAGGTTAGGGACTGTTTCATTTTTGTCTCCATATCCCCAGGGCCTCGGCATAGTGCCTGGTATGAACTAAGTATTTAGTAAATGCTGCTGTATTGACTGAAAGCCATTTCAAGTCCATCCCACACAACTCTATCATCTCCAACCTTGCCCTCAAAGTTCTACAGACTAGAACTAGAGTTAGCCAAATTCCCAAATTTATAACCTTACCAACTCCAAACACCTTCCAAATCTCCTATTTACCCAAACCTAACCTGCACAGGCTACCCACCCCCCAAATAACAGCCGTAGGTTCAAACCCCCACCTCCTAATCTATTTTCCTTCCCTGTCTTTCTCTTCCCTTGAGCCTCATTTACTGTTCCAGAGATCTATCACTGCAGTCCCTGTTTGCTCTCATACTCTCTTACATACACTGACATCCCACACACATCAATGACTATCATCATCATTTATAGCATTTACACAGTACTTTAAGGTTGGCAAAACATTTTACAAATATTATCTATATCATCTCATTTGATCCTCATTTTACAGATGAGGAAACTGAGGCAAAGAGGATCACATAGTTATTTTATTAAGTATCTGAGGCAGGATTTGAACTAAATGTCTATCCACACTGCTGTACCTAAATTGTTCAGTCACACAATCACACTCATTCAACCATTCCCACTCACAGGGACACACACACATTGATGCACTGGAATTCACACACTGGCAAGGACACACTTTCGCACATCCAAAATCAAACACTCTGAATGACAGTCACACACTGAAATTCATGTACTCCAACTGACACACTCACAAGGACACACATCCCGACACATTCACAAACTGACACGATGACATCCACTCACACACTCATTCACAATCACACACTCGTACACTCCTAGGGGCACACATTTACAATCACAGACTCGCACTGACACACCCATCCACAGTCCCCGGGTCACACCCATTCAGTCACACGCTCAGATTGACACAATCCACGCGCATACACTCCGGCTCCCAGGGTCACACCCATTCACAGTCAGTCACACGCTCAGACTGACACACTCGCACTCGGCCGTCTCCTCCAGGGCCACCCCCGCCCGCCGGCCTCTCCCCTCCCAGCCCTGCCCCGTCTCCCCTTCACCCCCGCCTCCCGCCGGCCCAGCAGAGCCCAGACGCCGCTGCCGCCACCTCCTCGACGAGCTCAGGCCCGAGCCCGGCCCGGGTCTCCTGCGGTCCTCACCGTGGCGTCCCCGGAGCCTGAGAGCCGGCCCTCGGCGCCGCATCCGATCCCAGCCGCTTGCTCATCCCGGGCAGCCACTGGGTCGGCGTCCAGGCCCCCCAGGGGCTCGGCCAGAAGCCCCGGCGGCAGCTCGGGTGCTCCCTGCTCCATGGCGACGGGCTCAGCTCGCCCAGTGCGCCTGCGCAGCCGTCCGCCCCGCCTCCGCCTCGGAGCCCCTTGGTCGAGGGTCACCTGGGGGCGGGGGAGCAGGGGGGAGGAGGAGGCCGGCCAAGGGCGGGGCTGGGGCTGGAGAGGCGAAAGGGCGGGGGAGAGGGAGAGGAGGATGGAGAGGGAGAAGGCTGACCAAGGGCGGGGCTGGGGCGGGGGAGGGGAGAGGAGGAGGAGGAGGCCGACCAAGGGAGGAGCAGGGGCTGGAGCGGGTAGGAGAGGGGACCAAAAGTCAGCCAATGAGCTTTTATTAAGCAATCCCCCTACTTTGTGTCAAACCAGGGTTACTAAGAAAGATAAAAGCCAGCCCTGCTCTCCAGGACCTCCCGGTCTAAAGGGTCGGGGAGACTGCATGCAAACATGTGCAAACATAGAGGATCCGCAGAGGGGATCATGAAGGGGGCTCAGGAAGGGCTTCCTGTAGAAGGTGGGATTTGGGGGGAGGTCTGAAGGAGGCCAGGGAAACCAGGAGGGAGAAGGGGGAGCCAGAGAATATGCCCAGAGAGGAGACCGGGGTCACTGGATCACAGATTATGGGGGAAGAGAAAGAGTAAGAAGGGGCCAGGTTATGGAGGATCCCTGTAAAAACCAAACAGAGGATTTTCTGTTTGATCCTGGAAACCCCAGGGAAGCCGCGGGAGTGGATTAGATGTCAGAGCTGGACGATGCCTTATTGATGACCATGTAGGCCAGTGCTCTCATGGACTGGAAGTAGCACAGGGTGGGGAGTTGGAGGGTGATGGTACCTCTCAAAAAAAAGTGAAAACAGTAGTTACATTAAAAAAATGCTCTGAATTATTATGGATCAGAAGAAATGCAAATTAAAACATCTCTGAGGTTCCACCTCACAGCCTATCACAGTGGCTAACATGACAGAAAAGGGAAATGACAAGTGCTGGAGAGGATGTGGAAAAATTGAGACGTTAATGCATTGTTGGTGGAGTTGTGAATTGGTCTAACCATTCTGGAGAACAATTTAGAACTATAGTCCAAAGCCTACAAAATTGCTTATGACCCAGCAATACCACCACTAGGTCTGTTTCCTAAGGTGATAAGAGAAAAAGGGAAAGAACCCGTATGTTTTAAAATATTTATAGCAGCTCTATTTGTGGTGGCAAAGAACTGGAAATTGAGGAGATGCCCATTAATTGGGGAATGGCTAAACAACTTTTGGTATATGATTGTGATAGAATGCTCTTGTGTATAAGAAATATCAAGCAAGATGATTTCAGAAAAACCTGGAATGATGCAAAGTGAAATGAGCAGAACCAGGAGAATGTTGTACAAAGGAACAGCAGTATTGTTCCATGAAGAACTGTAAATGACCTAGCTATTCTCAGCAACACGATGATCCAAGACAATCCCAAAGGATTCGTGATGAAGCATGTTATCTGCCTCCAGAGGAAGAACTGATACTATCTGAATACAGACTGAAGTATGCTAGTTTTCTCTTTCTTTTCTTTCTTCCTTTCTTTTCAAGTCCTCTTGTACAAAATGACTAATATGGAAATGCTTTACATGATGGCATAATACATATACATTTATATACATACATACACACACACAAAACCTATATTGGATTGTTTATTGACTCAAGAAAGGGAGTGGTAAGGGAGGGAGAAATACAAATTTGGAACTAAAACTTTAAAAATGTTTAAAAATTGTTTTAACGTAATTGGGGGAAAATAGAATATTACGTTCAAAGTTATAAACCACACTTAAAATTGCACAATGAAAAAAAAAAGAAAGGATGAGCTGGTTGATTTTAGAAAAACATGGAAAGACTTGCATGAAATGATGAAGAGTGAAATGAGAAGAACCAAGAGAACATTGTATATAGTAACTGCAATATTGTTCAAAGAACAACTGGGAATGACTAAGTTATCCTAAGTATCATAAATACTCAAATCAATTCCAAAGGATCTATCTTCAGAAAAATAACTGATAAATAGAAGTATGCATGGTATGGTTTTACACACACACACACACACACACACACACACAATCACATATCTGTGTCAAATATCTATGTCTACTGGGGGATGGGGAAGGAAGGAGGAAGACAGTTCAGAACTTAAAATGTAACAAAAAAAATACTTTAAAATATATCCATAAAGTTCTACAGGGCATCTTTAAGACTCTGAGTATTCATTTATGTAGGTTTTTTTTTTTCCGAAGTCCAACAATGGCGTCTTTACTTCCCGTGTGAGTACAATAGGAGTTATTCCATCCCCTCCAGTCTTCTCCAGCAGATTATCCCCATCATTATCTAATCTTCTATCTCTCCCTCCCTACAGATTCCTTCTCTGCTGCTTTCAAATACATTCAAGCCTCTCCCATCCTACAAAAAAAAATCTTCACTAGATTCTACTATACTTGTTAGCTGTCACCCTAGATATCTGTCTTCCCTTTCTTTTTTTTTTTTTAGTAATTCTTTATTTTATTTTTAATATGTTTAGTTTTCAGCATTGATTTTCACATGCGTTTGAATTACAGATT
>JAQQSZ010009975.1:0-12633 GCA_028646595.1 Phalanger gymnotis
GGGTGAGGAGGAATCACATTCCAGGCATGAAGGGTGATGGGGTCAGCCAATACAAAGGCAGAAATGAAAGATGGAATTTCGTGTACAAGGAACAGTTAAAACAAGTCTTTATAGCTGGAACAGAGAGCACAGAAAGAGCCATAATGTGCAATAAGCCTAAAAGGGCAGACCGAAGTCCTATTCAGAAATGATCTCAGAGTTGCCTTCCAGAGCTGATGTTTCAAGAGCCCGAAGTCAGTGATACCTGTTGACAACCTTTGTTTCTGTGTATTTTATTTGTATGAAGAAGCTTGATGCCTTTGAAATGAAGACCTGTTAGGAGATGAAATAATTCTTTTTTAAAATTTAATAGTATTTTTCTCCAATTTCATATAGTTTTCAACATTCACTTTTAAAAGACTTTGAGTTCTAAATTTTTTTCTCTATCCCCAAAACAGCAAGCAGTCTGATATAGGCTTCATATGTACAATCATGTTAAACATATTTCTACATTAGTCATATTGTGAAAGAAAATCAGAACAAAAGGGTTAAAAACTATGAGAAAGGAAAAGAAGAGAGAGAAAATACTGATTTGATCTGCGTTCAGCCTCCATAGTTCTTTCTCTGGATGTGGATAGCATTTTCCATGATGAGTCTTTTGGAATTGTCTTAGATCCTTGCATTGCTGAGAAGAGTTAAGTCTATCAAAGTTGGCCATTTCACAATGTTGTTGTTGCTGTGTACAATGTTCTCACTCTTGCAAAGCTGGCATATGGTCCTTTGGGGGAAGAGCCTCTCCACCTCCTTCTCATTCAGGTTGTAAGAATTCTTGGGCTCATTGGAGACGTAGGCAGAGAATGTTAATGGGTATGGAATCTTAGAGAAATCACAAAAATAATGCATTTGTTATAGCCACAGAGACAGCAATTTAAGGCAGGAATTCAGAGTTACTTTCCAGGAGTGATACATTTATTAAAACCCTGTCCCATAGAATTCCCATGTGACTAGTATAAGAGTTTATTGAACATGGCCTAAAACAGAAATCATTATCTTTGCTCCTATACCCACTCTTCTTCTAAACTTCTCTATTTCTGCCAAGTGTATCAACATCCTTCAAGTCACCTAGGTTTGCAATCTCAAAGTCTTTCTCAGCTCTTCATTCCCTGCCGCCCTCCCATATCCAGTCATTTGCAAAGTCTGGTTAATTCTACTTCTACAACTTCTTTTATATTCATCCCCTTTTCTCTATTTATACAACCACTACCCTACTTCAGACCCTCATTTCTTCTCATCTGGATTATAAACTTCTCATTGGTCTTTTTGCCTCAGGTACTCTCCTTTCTAATCCAATCTTTACACAGCTGCCAAACTAACATTTCTAAAGTATAGCCTGACTATGCTACTTCCCTGGCTCAAGAATGTTCAGCTTCCTATTGCCTTTAGGATAAAAATAAACCTCAGTGTTTGGCATCGAAGGCCCTTCACAATTTGACTTGAACTCATATTTCTAGACCAGGGATTCTTTTGTCATGAAGCCCTATGGCCCTTTCTCAGAATAATGTTCTTGAATGCATAAAATAAAATACCACAGGATTACCAAAAAAACCCCCAAACAAACCCCCAAACTCAAAGCCAATTATATTGACATACAATCATTAAAATATTAAAAACAGAAGTTTGAGAACCCCAGGTTAAGAACCATTATTCTAGACTGACTTCATATGACTTCCCTTTGCATACTCTGTGTTCTAATTAAGCTGGATTATTTGCAGTTCATTATACATGACACTCGATGTGATGTCCTGACCCTTTGCTTTTCCCCAAGTCCTCAGTCTCTCATGCCTGAAATATACATCCTCCTTATCTCTTGGAATCCTTGTGCTCTTCAAGGCTTTAGTTCAGGTCTTTCTAAGCCCTCAGAGTTTCCCCTTCATCAAGCTGTTAGTGCTTTCCCTTTTTCAAATTGATTTCCATGTGTTTTATTTATCTGCATACGTATTATATCCCCTCAATAGAATGTGAGCCCCTTGAAGACAGAGATATTTTCATTTTCGTTGTCATATGCCCAGTGCAGCGCCTGGCGTATTTGCTTACTGAATTAAATTGAATTTAAATTTCTTGTTCTGCACATGTTAACTAAGGAGAATCAGAAGCAATCCCTGGAAAGGTCAGAGCAGATGAAATGGTGCAGGTCACAGGAGGCATACAATAGGACTGTCACTAGAGAACAGATTTATTGCAGGACAGTGACACTTTGTTTAAAAAGGCTCAGTTCTAAGGGTGGCCGTGGATTCCCTGAGGAGTTGGTGGCTGCCTTCTAGGCTTTGTTGTGGAGAAAGATTGTCCTAGATTGGGGGCAGAGTGTGAGCTAAATGAACATCAGCTGAGAGAATGGGGGAAGACGAATTTCCTCACGCTCTTCTTTTTCTTAAAGAGGTAAGATGCCATGTGTGCAAAAAGGTCACTGTCGATTGGTTCTGCACTTTTTTTTTTTTTTTTGCTATAAAGGGAAGCTCACTGGTTAATGGGGGAGGGATAAGAGGGGATGGAGAAAGAATATATGAAAATAAATCTGATATCAAAACAAAAGGCATGAATAAGACTTTTTAAAAAATAAATTTCATTGTGGTATAAGTCTGAAACAAAAGTTATGAATGAAGTAGGGCTACCAAATTGGGTGGGGACCACCTTTAGAAAAACCCTCTGAGTATAGCTTTCTTGGTTATCTTTGTGGAAAGTGTCCTCAGAGGTCTCTGAGCCAGAATCATATATTTCCTAGGAATGAGCTTAGCTCCCCAAAGCTGACAACAGACTGAAGCTAAGTTTCTCTTGGTCCATAAAGGGGACCAGTAAGAAGGGAGTAAGGATCAGGATTAATTAAAGGAAGCAGTGTGGCAACATCCACGCTAGCCACATGAGCAGCTTCACAGTGACATCCTTTGCATTCTTTAGTCTTTGACCTGCCCCATGTAGCATTATTTTGCCATTGATTTTGTTCATAGGAGTTAGATCTTTCTGGGTCACTGGAGAGTCCTACAACACACCCATTTGTCTGTTGTCATTGCAGCTAAGCAGTATTGCTGTGGAGAGACTGTAAGAGCTGACTAATAGGGCCTTCAGATCCAAAAGACCCCACCTTCCCTCAGAGCCCAAGATAGCAACCAGGGATATGATCGATTAATTCTGCCTGGTATCCCAATGGTAAAAGTTAGCATTTAGGAAAGGGGTACATTTCCAAGTAACCTTCTGAGGGCAACTGTAACAATGTTTATATGGTCCTTTTACAGTGTACTCTATGCATCCTTTAAACATCCCTATGCATTAGGTACTATAGTTATTCTTACCTACATTTAGCAGATGAGGAAACAGAGGCTTAGTGAGATTAATTCCAAAGTCATTCAGCTAGTAAACTCAGAGAAGGGATTTGGCCCCAGGTCTATGATGACTGCCAGTCCAGCATTTTAGCCACTATGTTCGGCTCCTTCCCTCCCCATCCAAACAACAGAAAGCAACTTCTTCAAGATAGTATCAGACGGGTGCTCCTTTCTGCCCCTTCTATGTTATAGGACGCCAGAGATAAGTAAGCTTAAAAGAGATCCAGTCATTTTACTGGGGGCATAAAGGAACTAACCCATCAAAGCTTGAAACTGACCAATCATAGACCAATCACAGACTAGATTGCTAAATTGATGACAAACATGGGAAATCTTCTGGTGTGTGGGGAAAAGGACGATCATCTATTTTAAGGGGATTACTGTGATTCAGTTCAGATGGAGTTTTAATGCATGGAGTGATCGTATCAGAGGTTGTGCTATATAAGAAAGAATGTTAGACTTGGAACCAGAAGGATCTGGATTTGAATCCCTGCCTCTCTCACTTATTCACTTAGTGACTTTGGGTAAATCATATATACCTTTAAGCCTCAGTTTCCTCTTTGATAAAGTGGAGATTGTAATAGCATTTACCTCACAGGACTGTTATGAAAATGAAATGAGATAAAATTTATGTAAATGTTTATTACATTAAAAGAATGACTTGGCCCGTGGTCTATCCTAGTGTGGTTAATGACAAGCCATGTAAAGAAATGCTACCATATTTCAATTAAAAGCAGGTAGGTGGCCCTGAAATATGTTCACTTAAACTCAACTTACACTTGATCCATCAGTAGTATTCCAAGGGGTACTTTTCCTTCTGAGCAGCTGACTATGTATAACAACAACCCTTGCCTAAAGCACACAGTCTGAGTTCTAAAGGGGCGATGAAGATGAAGAAAAATGAAAGGAGAAGGTGTTTATGGCTTCTTGAGGAAGACATTGTGGCTGCAGCCTCCTGCACATGGTTGTACCTGCTCAGAATGTATTCATCCCAATGCTGTTGTGATAAATCTCAAAGCCCTGTCTAGAGTTTACACATCAGAGAACAGTGTAACTTGTCTTTGTTGGGCTAGCTCTGGGACCCTGGATCTTTTCCAACATTGAAATTCTCTGAAACTTGACAGAATGTCTGTGTGGAAAAAATTAAAATGAGAACTGCTAGTGAGTGGCAGGGTCAGTCTAACCCTGGATGGAAATAGCCAGTGAAAACATGACCAAATGTGGGAAAAATCAACACCTAAGATGCCTGTTTTTTCATTTACGCTCATTTTGCTCTTGGCCCACTCACTCCAGACTGACGCATGCTGCCCTAGTGCTCCTGAGTATCAGTACCAATAGAGGGAATATCTTGGATAAGCTTGGGTTTCCAAGCCTGCAGGAAACCAAATCTTCCCTTTGGGCAAATCTTAATGAGAGCTGGTTGGAGCTCTCCTTACAGGTCCTCTGTGCACTCAGACAGCAGGCTATAAGCATCAAGCAGAGAAACTCACTCATCTTTAAGCAGGAGTATGGATTTGAAATCCTCAAACCCACTTCCCTGCAGCCCCTCAATGATCCTCAAATATCATTTAGTGAATCAACATTCAGTATTTAACTTGAAGGAACCACCCAAATGTGGAATGTTGTCCAGAATGTTCCCAATATATCTTCATTATTTGATGATGTGATGTAGTAGAAAGAACACAGTATTTGGAATTAGAAGTCCTGGGTAAAAATTACAATCTCTACTGTTTTGTTACCTTTGTGACTTTGGAAAAGTCACATTCCTTCCCTGAACCTCAATTTTCTCCCATGTAAAATGGGGGTATTGGACTGAGGGGTGGCTGTTACTATTTCAGAAGTCATTATTCTCCTAGCACTAGCTCAGGAGCCCCCATTGATGTGCTTCTGCTTAGCAATCAGACAGCAAATTCATTTCTTTAACACAGACATTTATTTAAATCATAGTAAGAATAATATATGTGAAGCATTTTCCCCAACACCAATGGTGTACTCTTCCACAAACATATAGTGACTCTGTGGAGGGAAAAGTGGAGAACTTAAAGTACAATTATAGTAGTTCATATGTTTAGAGAGGATGTGTGACTAAGGCAACCCAGCAACTCTAGAACCATAGATGTGGGGTGTGTTAGTGGTGGACAAGTTGTTCTTCTGCTTAATGAGGCTTGCTCCTTATAGGGCATGGTGTCTTGGCTAGATAGGCCAATCCATTTGAAATGGATCAAACCTTTCACTTGGCAGCTGTGCTGGCTCCTCACCAAGTTGGCTGCTGCTGGACTGGGCCAGGTTGGCTGTTTTGCCACTGCCAACCAGTTCCAGGCAGGCCACTCTGGTGCTGGGCCATTGCTACCAGGCTGTACTGGTCAGGTTATTTAGCCGATGGTCTCTTCTCATAGAGTAATGTCTCTATGGGATGAGCTGGTCTGTTAGACTCCTTGGGTTCACTTTTCTGTGGGCAGCTGCAATCTTTATTTTGTTGTTGTTCAGTCATCCACTTGTATCTGGCTCTTCACGACCCCATGGACCATAGTACACCAGGCCCTTCTACTTTCCATTATTTCCTGCAGTCTGTCCAAACTCATGTTTGTTGCTTCTATGACTCTATCCATCTCATCCTCTGCCATCCACTTCTCCTTCTGCCTTCAATCTTTCCCAACATCAAGGTCTTTTCCAATGAGTCTTCCTTCTCATTATATGGCCAAAGTATTTAAGCTTCAGTTTCAGTATTTGTCCTTCCAATTAATAGTATGAATGAATTTCTTTAAATATTGAATAAATATTAAATATTTGATCTCCTTGCTGTCCAAGTGTATTGGTAGTTAAGATGGGCTTTTAACACCTATTCAATCAAGTGCCCTTGAAGATTTTGGCCTTTGTTTCCTTGATTAAATTAGGAGTCCTTGATGACCTCCTTGCCTCAAGGGAAAGACTAGTTTACATGGGTTTGAGTGATATGTTTGTGACATCAGAGTCTTTTAGACCATGTGGGTTTAGGTCACATTTTTGTGACACTTTTAGGTCACATGGGTGAGTCACATGCGTGACTCAACTTTGACCCTGAACAAGATATATAAACCCAGAGGTTGGTGTTCTCCTTTGGGGCTCTGTGCCACAGGAGGAGTGGCATGTGACTCTGGGCCAACCATTGTTATGAGCTCCCCGGCTTTTGAACTCAGATGTTGGTTTCTTGGTAACTATGAATGGTATTTGGTCTGTTTGTAATTTGTATTTGCTCTGAAGTTCAGGGAGCTGGCTTTTTCTACTGAACTAAGCAAATGATATTTGTATGTTGGATTGAAATTGATATTTTCTACTGAACTAAGAGAATGATATTTGTATGTTGGATTGAAATTAGATTGTTAACTCCTCAACATTGCCTTCCTTAGTAAAGCAGATCAAAAGAACCTGTGCTGGCAGCATTCTTGTTGTTGGGCTTGTGATAGTCTTTCACTCCCACAGCAGCTGCTAGCAGAATTGTTGCAACACCAAGGGACTCTCAAAAATCTCTTCCAGCACCCTAGTCTGAAAGCATTAATTCTGTGGTGCTCAGCTTTACTTGTATTCCATCTCTCACAACGATACATTGTTACAAGAGAAACCATTGCTTTGATTTTAAGGAACTTTATCAACAAGGTGATGTCTGTTTTTAGCATGCTGTCCAGACTTACTGTAGCTTTCCTTCCAAGGAGCAAGTTTAATTTCATGTCTATAGTTGCCTCTGCAGTGATTTTTGAGCCGAAGAATATAAAATCTGAGACTGCTTCCATTTCTTCTCCCTCTATTTGCCAGGAAGAGATGGGACCAGTTGCTAAAATCTTTGGGTTTTTTTATGTTAAGCTTCAAGCCAGCTTATACACTCTTCTCTTTTAACTTCATCAAGAAGCTTCTTTTTTGCTATTTACTATATTCCCAATTACACATAAAAACAATTTTTAGCAGTCATTTAAAAAAAATTTGAGTTCCAAATTCTTTCCCTCCTTCCTTCTTCTCCATTATTGAGAAGGCAAGCAATTTGATACAGGTTATACATGTTTAGTTATGCAAAACATTTCCATGTTGGTCATGTTATAGGGGGGAAAAGACCAAAAAAAATCCCAAAATAATGAAAGTATAAAAAGCTGAGATACTGTTTTCAGACTTCGTCAATTCTTTCTCTGATGGCAGATAGCATTTTTCATCATGAGTCCTTTATTCACAGTTGATCATTGTACAACATTGCTATTGCTGTGTACAATATTCTCCTGGTTCTGCTCACTTTATTTTACATCAGTTCATGTAAATCTTTCCAGGCTTTTCTGAAATCATTCTGCTCCTCATTTCTTATAGTACAATAGTATTCATATACTAGTAGTAATCATATACCACGTGTGTGTGTGTGTATGTGTGTGTATATGTGTATATATATGTGTATATATATATATATATAATCATATACCACAAATAATCAATAGTAATTGTATACCACAACTTATTTAGCCATCCCCCAACTGATGAGCATCCCCTCAATTTCCAGTTCTTTGCCAGCACAAAAAAGAGCTACTCTTTTTTTTTTTTACATACAGGTCCTTTTCCTTTTTTATTTTTTAAAAATTTTTTGGGGAGCAGAACCTAGTGCTGGGTCAAAAGATATGCATAATTTATGGCCTTTTGGGCATAGTTCCAAATAGCTCTCCAAAATGGTTGAACTCTACCAACAATGCATTAGTATCACAATTTTCCCACATTCTCTCCAGCATTTGTCACTTTCCTTTTCTGTCACTAGTGACTTAGAGCATTTTTTCATATGGCTATAGATAACTTTGATTACTTGGTCTGAAAACTACCTGTTCACATCCTTTGACCATTTATCAATTGAGAAATGACTCTTATTTTTATATATTTAACTCAGTTCTCGATACATTTGAGAAACGAGGGCTTTATCAGAGAAACTTGGCTATAATTTTTTTTCATATTTATGATTACTAGCTATATATTTCCATCTAACTCATTTTCCCTGTTTATCCTACTCTGTCTCCTTTCACCCTGTCCATCTTCAAAAGTGTTTTGCTTCTGATTACCCCCTCCCCCAATCTGTACTTGCCCCCTCTCTTTTCTTCTTCCCCTCCTCTTTTCCTATAGGGTTAAGATAGATTTCTGTACCCAACAGAGTGTGTATGTTATTCTCTCTTTGAGTCAATTCTAATGAGAGTAAAATTCAAGTGTTCTCCTCCCCACCCCGCCCCACCTACTCCAATTCCCCCATTTTTCTCTCTCCTGTAAAAGCTCTTTCATGACTCTTTTATGTGAGATAATCTGTTTCATTCTACCTCCTCCTTTCCCCTTCTCCCAGTGCATCCCTCTTTCTCACTCCTTAATTTTATATTTTAGATATCATTACATTATATTCAGCTCATATCCATGCCTTTGTCCATGTATATACCTTCTAATTGCCCTAATAATGATAAAGTTCTTAGGAATTACAAATGTCACCTTCCCATGGTGGAATGTAAACAGTTTAACCTTACTGAATGAAGACCTTATGATCTCTCATTCGTTTACCTTTTTATACTTCTCTTGAGTCTTGTATTTGAAAGTTTAAATTTTGATTCAGCTCTGGCCTTTTCATAAAGAATACTTGAAAGTCCTCTATTTCATTGAATATCCATTTTTTCCACCGAAGGATTATATTCATTTTTCATGGTAGATGATTCTTGGTTGTAATCCTAGTTCCTTTGCCTTTTGGGATACCATATTCCCAGACTTCTGAGCCTGATTTTCCAGGTCAATTGTTTTTCCAATGAGATATTTAACATTCTCCTATTTTTTCATTTCTTTGACTTGTTTTATTGTTTCTTGATGTCTCACGGTGTTATTGGTTTCCCCTTGCCCAATTCTAATTTTTAAGGAATTATTTTCTTCAGTGAGCCTTTGTACCTCTTTTACCATTTGACTGATTCTTTTTAAGGAATTCTTTTCTTGAGTGATTTTTTTGTACTTTTTTTTCCATCCAGCTTAGGTTTGGCAGAAGCTTTCCCCCTTTGACTCATAGTTACTTTGGTTATTTATCATCTCTAGATAAAAGATGGGAGAGGATCTATCCTCTCCTGCTGGCTAAAAGCCTCTTGCCTCAATAAGCCACTCAATTTTGCCTTAGAGTGATCAGTTTCAATTCAGTCCATTCCATTTCCTATATTCCTTTGGGAATCTTATAAAGACTTGGCAAGAGACAGAGATATGAATTCAGTCTGTGCTCTGAAGGCAAGATCATCATCTGGCTCTGAAGTATCAAACTAGCTGCAACCCCTACCCCCACCCCACAAGCTGCCCCCCTCCCAACAGATGCAGCCTGAACAGGATTAAAATGAAATTGGAAAATGTTTAACAAAATAAACGAAAATACAATACAGCATAAATAATTATAATTTGTAGTTCTCTAAATCAATATGTTAAACAAGGATTCATTTCTATTTGAGTGTGACAACACTGGTCTAGCTAGCCTGGTCATACTCAACTGAGCTATTTGTGCCTCAGACCCTTTCTAGCAAAATGCTTATCTGAAAGCTTTCCCTTTTATATTTATTTTAATTTTTTAATTTTTAAAATTTATTTTAATCATTTCTTGATAAGTATTTTCTATCTCTCCCATCTCTCACTACCTAAAAATAAACAGAAAAGAATAAAAAATAAAACCTTCATGACAATATATACAGTCAAGCAAAGTCAATTTGCACATTATTCATGTCCAAAAATATATCTCATTCTGCAGCTTGAATCTATCATCTGGATCTCAGGATATAGGTGGCATATTTCATCCCTCATCTTTGGTCTTCTGGAATCATGTTTTTGTTTTTAAATTTCATTGATCAGAATTCTTAAGTTTTTCCAAAGTTTTTTTTTCATAATATTGTTGTTATTGTATAAATTATTCTTCTGATCTCAGTTCACTCTGAAACCATCCATTTTGTAATTTTTTAAGGCACAATAATATTCCACTGTATATATCATAATTTCTTTAGCTATTCCCCAATAGTATAAAAAGAGCTATCCTCTTCCTTTTTCTTTGATGCCATTGGAGGTATAAAGCTGGTAGTGCCCTTGGAATTTTAATGTCTTTGTCATTTAGCCCCTATAGACCTTTGACTTTTACTGAAGTCTCATGCCCCAACCCCTCCCTGTTACATACTTGTAGCGATTACCTCATAGGATTATTCAGATCAAATGAGATACAATATATATAAAGCACTTTGCAAATTTCAAAGTGTTCTATAAATGTCATCTGTTGTTTTTTCAATGACCTTGGCATGATAACACTTGAGAAGACAAGACCTAAGAGAGACATCATATATTTCAAGAAATTTCATATGGAAAAGAGCTGGGAGGAGTTGGTACAAATTATGGAGAGGCAGATTTCAGCTTGATGTCAGGAAAAACTTCTTAATGATGAGAACTGTCTATAATAGTAATTAAGGTGGGACATTTTGCTTTTCTTAAGTGCCTTTAATGATTCTGGCCTTTGTTTGAATGGGGCAAATAAAGTGGGATCTTTTCGTCTTGGAGTATTTCTCAGCCCTGAGACAATTGGAAGTCATTGATTTGAATGTGATGTGATCCTGGGGATGGAGAACTTTCCCACACCCAGTCTGGGTGAGGTCAGAGTCCTCAGGGCTCTGATCAGGATATAATCGAGGAGAGCTTGACATTTGACTTTTGGGGCTCTCTCATGGAAGGAGTGTTGAGATTCTGGGTAAGCTGTAATTGCCCTCCAGCTTTACAACTCAGATCTTGGTTCTTCTCTGGTAACTATGTGTTGTGATTTGAATCAGACACGATCTGTCTGTTGCTGTTTTTAATTTCTGTTTGCATTTGCTCTGAAGTTCAGGGTGCTGGCTTTTTCCCCTGAATTAAGTGAATGATATATGTATATGTTGGGTTAAAGTAAGATTATTAACCCCTTGATGTTACTTTCCTTAGTAAAGCAGATGAAAACATCTTGTGCTGGCAGCGTTCTTGTTGTTGGGCTTGTGTTGCTCTTTCACCCCCACAAGAGCTGCTAGCCGAATTGTTGCTACACTGTCCCAAAGTAAACTAGGCTTCCATGGGAAGTACTGGATTCTTCATCACAGGAAGTCTTTCAGCTACATGAACACTTGTCAAGTATACTGTAGAGTTTATCACCAGTCAAGTGTAAATTGGATGAGATGGCCTTGGAGACCTCTTCCAATTCAAAGATTCCATGAGTTTCAGTTGGGGTCAATGAAGGAAAATGGTTTTCAGAAAAATAGAAATTGAGTTACATAAATAAAACTCACTCCTAACATTCAACTCTCTTTTGTTTGGACTTCATAAGGAAAACATTTTAATTAGGAAGTTATTTCCTCAAAGGGCAATTTTTCTTTGTTTGCTGGGCAATCCCATGGGACAGTGGGCTGCTGGTTGGCATAATGGATAGAATTCTTGGCCTGAGGTCAGGAAGACCTGAGTTCAAATCCAGCCTCAGACACTTACTAGCTGTGACCTTGGGCAAGTCATTTGACCCTGTATACCTCAGTTTCCTCAACTATAAAATGAGCTAGAGAAGGAAATGGCAAATCACTCCAACATCTTTCCAAGAGAAGCCCAAATGGGGTCATGAACAGTGAAACACGACTGAAACAACCAGACAACAACTATCCAAGGTGACTGACTATTCTCCGTCTATACCAAAAACAAAATAGAAGAAACTGACTTAAAATTCAGCATGAGGACTGAGGTGAGATTTGCCACTAGTCATTCACAAGGGATATTGAGGAAGACACTGTCTTTTCCAACCATTCCTTATTCTCTATTTTTATTGCCACTGACCTATGTCTGAATTCCAACTGGCCTCCTTGCTTCTAGCCTCTTCCTTTCTCTGAGTCTTCCTGATGGGGCTTAGCTTGACGGAGCCCCTTGGATCCCAAAAGAATTTGGGTCCTATTTGTTTGAGGGGGGAATGAGGGCACAGTCTCTGGGAACCCCCTTGAATTCTCCTTGAATCTTCCCACTTGATCTGGACTTGGCCTGAGGCTATAACCTTACATTTTCATTAGGCCCAAATCTGTATCTAGCTTTGCCCTTTATTGTCCAGCTACTTCCCACCCTTGATACTATCAATATCCATGCCTTCAGCTACTTCCCACCCTTAATCCCATTCTCTTGGTTCGGTGGAGTTTGACCTCATCCTGGTCCCATCAAGCTCCTCCTTAGACTCTTCCTCAAGACCCTCCCTAAACCCCTCCTCTAGTCACCCCAGACCACCTTTCAATCCCTCCCATAATCTTTG
>JAQQSZ010009976.1:0-12632 GCA_028646595.1 Phalanger gymnotis
AAAGGGAGAGATGATAGAAGGGAGGGCAGATTGGGGGAGGAGGTAATCAAAACCAAACACTTTCAACAAGGGACAGGGTCAAGGGAGAAAACTGGATAAAGGGGGATAGGACAGGAAGAAGCAAAATATAGTTAGTCTTTCACAACATGAGTATTGTGGAAGGGTTTTGCATAATGATACACATGTGGCCTATGTTGAATTGCTTGCCTTCCTAGGGAGGGTGGGTGGGGAGGGAAGAGAGCAGCGAGTTCGGAACTCAAAGTTTTAAAAGCAGATGTTTGAAAAAAAAGTTTTTACATTCAACTAGGAAATAAGATATACAGGCAATGGGGCATCAAAATCTATCTTGCCCTATAAGAAAGTAAGGGAAAAGGGGATGGGAGTGGAATGGGGTAACAGAAGGGAGGATTGACTGGGGAATGGGGCAATCAGAATTGTGCCATCTTGGAGTGGGGGGGGAGGGTAGAAATTGTGAGAAAATTTATAATTCAAACTCTTGTGAAAATCAATGCTGAAAACTAAAATAAATAAATAAAATAGGTAAGCCTTTAACAGTTGATCATCATTTCAATATTGCTGTTACTTCAAAGAATATCTGCTGACTTCACTTTGCATCATTTTATATAAATATTCCCAGGTTTTCTGAAATATCCTGCTTGTCGTTTCTTTTAGTCCAAGAATATTCCATCATAACCACATACTTCAGTTTATTCAGCCATTCACCATATAATGTACATCCCTTCAGTTTCCAATTCTTTGCCATCACAAAAGAGCTGGCAGAAATATTTTTGTACATATAAGTTCTTTCCCCTTCTCTTTGGGATACATACCTAGTAGTGGTATTGCTGGATCAAAGGATTTGCACAGTTTTTATCACCATTTGGGCATAGTTCCAAACTATTCTCCACGATGGTTGGACCAGTTTACAACCCCACCACTTTTTTCCCTATCCCCTCCAGCATTTGCCATTTTCCTTTTTGGTCATGTTAATCTAAGGGGTGTGAAGTGATACCTCAGAGTTGTTTTAGTTTGCATTTTTTTAATTAATAGTGATTTAGTATTTTTTCATGTGGATATATGTAGCTTTGATTTCTTCTGAAAATTGCCTGTTCTTATCCTTTGACCATTTATGAATTGGAGAATGGCTCTTATTTGTTATAGATTTCACTCTATTCTCTATATATTTGAGGAATGAGGCCTTTGTCAGAGAAACTTGCTATAAATTCCCCCCCACCCCCAGTTTGCTGCTTTCATCTATGTCTAATTTCTGCTAAACTGCTTTCCAGCTTTCCTAGTACTTTTTGTCAAATGGTGAGTTCTTGCCCCAAATGCTTGGATCTTTACGATTATCAAATACTAGATTATTATGGTCATCTACTACTGTGTACGCATCTAATCTATTCCACTAAACCACCACTCCATTCTTTTTTAGACAGCACCTGATTGTTTTGATTATTATGACTTTGTAGTATAGTTTGAAATCTGGTACTGCTAAGCTGCCTACCTTCACATCTTCCCATCATTCTTGACCTTTGTTCTTCCAGAGAATTTTGTTAGTTTTTCTATGTCTGTAAAATAATTCTTTGGTAGCTTGATTGCTATGGTGAATTGGTATAATTGAATTGATTTAGGTAGAAATGTCATTTTTATTGTATTGACTCATTTTGCTCTTCATTGTTTTGTGCATCTATCCACATTGGGTTTTTTTTTGGGGGGGGTTGGTTTGGTTTTTGACAAGGCAAAAGTGAGTTGCACAAGGTCACACAGCTAGTAAGTGTCAAGTGTAGAAGATCAGACTGGAACTCAAGTCCTCTTGACTCCAGGGCCGGTGCTCTATCCACTGCGCCACCTAGCTGCTCCTAACCCTTGTTTTCCTAAGATCATCATGCTCATCATTTCTTATAGCACAGTAGTATTCCATCACAATCATATATCTCGTTCTTGATAAAACATCGCTTTTGTCTGCTATACCAGACAGAGAATTTTTACAGATATATAACACCAAAAACCATTTCCTAGTGGTTGTAGACCAAGGATAGGTAGGATGGATTAGACTTGTTCTGTCTGGCCCACTAGGGCAGAACCATGAGCAAAGGTTAGAGGTCACAAAGAGGCACATTTTGGCTTGATCTCAGGAAAAAACTTTCTAACAATTAGAGCTATCCAAAAGCTCTCCAAAAAGTTTCAAGCAGAAAATATACTTGTTGAGTATATTTATGCTGAGGCTTCCTTCATGCATAGTTAGATTAGATGGTTATTGAGATCCATTATAACTTAAATTCTATGATTCCGTATTTATACAGAATGGAAAGACACAATAATGGAACTGTAAAAAAAATTAAAAGATTAATGATGTGAATTTATAAAAACCAAACTTGGCTCCAAAAATATATACAGGGTGTCCCAAAGGTTTTTGTGCAATTTTAAACTTTAATTGCTTAAAAGCTTTTAGGCTTTAATACTTTAAGACTGCATAAAGACTTTTGGGACACCCTGTATGAAGATGTACGTCCCTCCCTCATTTGTAGAAACTGGTGATTATGGATATGGAACATTGTATATACTGTCAGATTTGATTGATGTGTTGGTTAGCCTCACTGAATTGCTTTCCCCCTCCCTCTCTTTTTTATTCTATGTTATAAAAAATTCTCCAGGTGGAAGAAGGGTGATGGATATATCAGGAAATGAAGGTGATGTGAAAACAAAAGATATCATTTCTTTTTTACCTTGAAGGGACAGATTAAGTGTGTTTATATATTTTTGAAAATATCTGCCAAGTAGCATGCCAGTAACAGCCACTTGTCCTCACAGAAAAGGTCAGCAAATTTGAAACATTTTTTTAAAAAGTTCCAACACTCTTTAAAGAACTTTGTCAAGAGATATAACCAGTGAATTCTCGTGGAGAATATATTGGCATATGTAAACTTGGGTGGGGAGGGGGGATATTTTGAAGTTCTTTTATTTGCTTATTTGGTAGCACTTACAAAATAAATACTTTCTATTAAGATACTCGTATTTTTTCTGATACTTGAATACAGGATGCTACAAATGTGTTTTGTGGGTGGTTGCTTGCAGTGTACTACATATCTCTTTTTTCATTTCCCTCCCAGCTGTACCTCTGACTCTCTGGTCCCCCAGCTGTCTTCTTACCCCCTGCACCTGGGGATTTCTCACCCAGGAAAACACCAGTGTTCTGGTTCACTTCTTCCTTTGCTGAGTCTCCTTACATGCCTCCTTTTTGAGGAGAGGTCCAGGTCTGCTTTCGACGCTCTGGACTTTGGCTGTCATGCTCCCTTTGTGGGTACCTTCTCTTCCCCCTTCTGGAGCTCCCAGGTCAAAGAGAAAACACTTCACATAGCCAAAAACAAAGGATTGAAATATTGATCTATGTGGCTTCTGACACTTTGGACTTTGGCCATCATACCCCCATGTGGGTACGTTCTCTTTCCTCTTCACCTCCCCAACTTCCTTTTAAGTGTTTCCCCCCATTAGAATGTAAATTGCTTGAGGGCAAGGAAGGTCTTCTTTTGGAGTATTTGTACCCCCATCACTTAACACAGTGACTAGAATACAGTAAATGTTCAATTAAATGTTCTTGCCTCCCTGCCTTCAAATATTTATCTTTTTCTTCCTTCGGCTTATTAGTATATTTAATGATTTTTGCTGGTTTTAGGTGTTGAGACCAAGCAGGTGAAGCACAAACATTCAAATGGACCTGTGATCTCATGGATTTGGACATTCTCTCCAATGATTGAGCAATCAGCAAGAATTTAAGTGCCTATTATGTTCCAGGCATTCTGCTAGGAACAGGACACACAAAGGCAAAAATGAAGACTGCTATTGCCCCAAGGAGCTTATATTCCCAGGTGGAAGACACGGGAAAAGAACGTCTGGACTCAGAGGACCTAGGGTCAGGTGTCCCCTGATACTCACCAGCTGTGTGATCTGCGGCAAGATGCGACCTCCCTGGGCTTTGGAGAGGGTTTGACTAGAAACTCTATCTAGATAGAGATCTATGATTCCATGCACATAAATATGTGAATACAGAATCTATACCCAGATGGGGGGATCAGGAAAGAACACTCAGCTCTAAGAACAAAGAAGGAAAGAAGGGATTCTAGGAAGCAGAGGCAAAGAGGAAATGCATTCTGAGCCAGGATACAGCCAGAGGCATGCTGCTGAAGGTTTTATAACCTGTTTTCTGGGGGAAGAGAAAAGATATGGGCAGCTTTTAAGATTAATCTGCATTGTTAATATTTTCTGCATCACTTTCTTAGGTCTAGACAACTAACAAAACAATAAATCAAGCCCTGATTTGTAGTTTTTGCTTTGCTTTGTAAATGCTCTAATGGAAAATTTAACAATTGTTTTTTGAAAGCCTGTTTGAAGTGACTTCTGCATCACTCTGGAACACAAAGGCCCAGCCACAGAAATTAGAACTACTTGGGAGAGGGATAGCAAGAAGACCAGTTTGGGACTGGGAGTGACATGGAATAAACCCGGGAAAAGTAGACTGGGGCCAAGTCATGGAGGTCTTTAAATGTCAACAGAGGAGTTTGGAATTGATCCTGGAGGTAATAGTGAGCCACCAGAGCTTACTGACTAGGAGAGTGATACATGCATTTTTAAAAATCGTTTTGCCAGTTGTCTGGAAGGAAGATGGACTGGAAAGAGGAGACAACAGGGAGAGGGGCAGTGAGACCACTTAGGAGAGTTTTATAGTAATACAGGTCAGAGGTGATGAGGGCATGAGCCAGGCACAGGAAGGGAGCAGGCATCTATAAAGTGCCTACTATGTGCCAGGCACGTGCTAAAGTAAGCTTTTACAAGCATCCTATTGGATCCCAACAACAATGCTGTGAATTACTCCCATTTTGTAGTTGAAGAAAGTAAGGCAGACAGTGTCAGAAAATTAAGACTTTCTAGGCTAGTGTATGGGGCTGCATTTGAACTCAGGTCTCCTAGACTTTAGGCCCAATTCTCTATCCCTCCCTGCAGTCGGAAAGCCGAATTTATAATCTCAAATATAATCATGTATGATTGAATGGTTCAAAATCGCAAGGTATGAGAGATTCTCTAAGTAGAAAGCAACAAAACATTTATTTAGGCCCCACCACAGCAGATCCACAAACCAGCCTCCCCATTCTCACATCTTGACAAAAAGACTCCAGGCCCAGAAAGCCCACCTCACAAGAGTAACCAGGAGGCCACAGAAAAACAAGATAGTATTTAGCCAAATCATATTTACTGGCCTCAAGTCCTTGCTTGCACTCCTGGGTCTACACATGGGTCAGCTCTGCTTCCACAGCTTCCTGCTTCCACTGTAGTTGTCTCTTGGCTCGCCGAGCCTCTGGCGTTCTCAAGTCCCACCTCAACGACCAGAGACCATTGGTTCCCAAGTTGGCCCCTCTTAAGTCGTTAATCTACACCTACACAGGTTTCACACCTGATAGGGCTTTGGGCCTGGGGCTTAGCACTTAGCAGCTAAAAGTACTTTCACTCAAAGTAAACAAAAACCAAACTCCTGAAGTGCTAAGGAGCCCATTTTGCCTTACTGACACACTCCCTCTCAACACTGGTGGTGATATGAGGAGAATAAAGGATCATATGCAAGAGATATGGAGACAGAAATAAGATCTGGCAACTTATTAGACATGAAGGGTTAGTAGGAGGGAGGGCTGGAGGATGATATCAAAGTTGACAACCTGGGTGCTATTCCTATTACAATAGTAATAGGAAAATTTGGGATAGGGGATGTATTTGAAGGGGAAAATGAGATTTGTGAGGAAGATTGTAACCCAGACATGCCTATGCATACCATGCAATTTGTTTTGTCCCACCAAAAAACAAGTGTGTATGTATCTCTTATTCATCACCTGCTATCTCAAAGCCTAAAACCTGTTGAAAGATGCCTGTTGTGGTCACAAGGTGATCTGGGAGTGAAGGCAGGTGCACTAGGGGAGGGAAGGGAGTTCTCTTCCTTGCAGCATCTGTTATAGGTGAGTAGGTCATTGTTAGGTTATAACTGCCCTGAGCTACTGATATCTGGTGCAGAAGAGGAGAGGCTAGTAGCTTCCCACAGTAGTAGCAATGGGTAGAGTGGGGGGAGTATTACGTTACAACAGGTGAAAAGAGTAGTGGGGTTGTATTGGAGAGAAACCCTGAAACGGGCTATTGGAGAGAGCATGGGATACGACCTACCCTCAGATTGGTTGGCTGTGCCCCACATGAGCCATCCCATGGTCCCTTGGGGATGCATGGTCATCACTTTTGACACCACTGTCTTAGATACATATAGAATTTAAAAATTCATATTTCTTCTGATGACTAAGTTGTTATAGGTGAGCTCCAGTCATTATTAATTAGACAACCAAAGGTACCTGCCAGGTCAATTCTTTGAACTCTGCTGTATGTTAAAAATGCATTATTTTTTATACTCAGTAAAACCTGTGCCCTCTCCATGTTGTCTAAAAAAACCCAACAGAACAAAAAAACTATGTTCTAGTATCTTGGCTTAAGCAAGGTAAGAGGCTAGCATCACTCACCTTCCTGCTTTTTGTTTGGGAATGCAATGTGGAGTGGAGAGGGAGATACTGGCAGACAAGATTCCAATCCTTAAAGCATGCTCAGATTTGCCCTTTCTAATGGGTTGTATAGATCATACAGATATTCCCCACCCAATTACAATCCTATGTGGAGGCTTAGCGAAATTACCTTTGGCCATTAGTGACTAAAGGGTAACAATGATGAGCCTTCTAATTGGCTTCAGAGCTCAAAGGACTGATGGTGCAGTTGAGGCTGAGTTAGAACTGAAGGAACATACAAAAAGTATATACATATATCATATATATATATGTGTGTGTGTGTGTAAAATATATATGTATGTGTAGATATATGTACACACACATATATACACACATACGTACATATATACACACATATCTATCTATATCCATATCTTATTCTTCCTCCGTGACTTTCCACCAGAGTGAGGACTGCTATGCGCTGCTGAGTTAGGGAGGGTTTGACTGCTTTTCTCCTCACTGGGCTACTATGTGTCCCTGAGCACAAGCTTCTTTTGTGTTTATTCCTTTCTGACTGTAGTGGACAAATATCCCAAGTAGGGAGGACAACTGATTCAGGAGACCCATCAATATCATCAGAGGTCCCCCTGGCAACCAGAATTCATTGATATTTTCTGAAGATCATACTATTCCAGATGGTTGGGGCTTAAAAAACAAACCAGAAAACAATAAAATAACTTGTAGTTCTTTTCCCACTTCGTGACTCCCAAACCAACCCCATCAGGCAGGTAGCACAAGTAGGGTTATTCCCATTTCACATACAAGGAAGCCGAGGCTCACAGCTGACCACAGTCACACAGCTAGCTAGGGTGCTTACTCCAGTATGGCGGTATTTCCATTATGCCGTGCTATCTCTTTTAATATAAAGAAATTATATAAGGAAGGAAAGATTATCAAGCTGTTAGCTTGAAGCTAGGAAAACAGTGATAGGAAGAAGGACAACTGGGAAAAACAGCTTGTCTTAATATTCAGCTTGTAACCAAGGAAGGAGCAGAGGATGGTCTATTATATATTCTCATTCATATATGAATACTGACAGGCATGGACAGCCATCTAAATAGAAGAGTACATGGCTTAGCAAGTAAAAGCCAAAATGAGTGGATAAGAAAGAGGGCAAATGGTCAGCCAAGTGACCACAGGAGGCTAACGCACAGAAACCTGTGTGTGCAAACAGATGTTGTTCACTTAGTGGTGATGGAGGGTTTGCAGAATGCAATAACACGCATGTGTATAATCTGTATCAAATTGCCTGCCTTCTCAAGCGGGGAGAGAATTTGGAAGTCAAAATTTTAAAAAATGAATGTTAAAAATTGTTTTTACATGTAATTGGAAAATTAAAAAAAATACATAGTGTGATAACACGTTTGTCTTGATACATGTGATGCCTATTTGACTTTTCGAAACAAAGTCAGCTGCCACTAATTGGGTTGCAGAAGTTGTTTTACTTGCTGCAACCTCTCATGATTTTATCCAGATCTTTATCAAGGGTTACACTATTTTTGCAGCCCTTGCTGTGGTGACAGGCATTTACCTGACACCGTCATAGATTTCCCATGAGATCTAACACAATTCAAGGCTCCAGAAACATGTGGAAAACACAACATCCCATTCAAAATAAAAGTAATGTCACCATTATATGTTACAGTAATAAACTCTGTGTAAATTTTAAGTGACATGGCCGGACCTGGAGGGTGGAAGTGGAGAAGGAGTTGAGTATATCTTTATACTGAGAACACAATGTCAGCCCCCCAAAAGAAATACATGAAGATTTCACATTTATGCATTCAGGCCCTAGCCGTTTCATTTGGCTTGCTGATCCATCAGTCTACGGTAAAAATGCATGAGTTTCTTTACCTCCAGCACATGACTGAGTTCTGAAGCTTCTACCTCTAAAATATAGTTTTCACAAACTGAATCACAGAGTCCCTTAATCCCTCATGAGGGAAACAAATCTACCTTAGCCTGACTTCCTTGTAGGCTGGCCTAATCTTTTGCATAGCATTCATGATAAACATGTAATCCACAAACGCATTCTTTTTGAGACCAAGGACTGGAAAACTGACTGACCTGAGATTTCGGCAGCCTTTAACAACTGAAACAAAACAAAATTCCCTCACTGCATCGTGGGATACAATTCAGGGAACTAGTGTCAAACCAAAACATGAGCATGCCTCTGTTTTCAAAGGCATCCCTTGCCCCTTCTTAACTAAGGATTTGGTATTACAAAGTCAACCAGATTCTCATTCATGGTACAAATTACTTCCTCAGCTCAAATTAGACATCCTCAGAGCTACATTTTATCTTTGAAGGGGGCACAGGGGACCTCTGGACACAAAATATCTTCAAGGAATAATTTAAATATTGGAAGGTTCAACCTTTTAATGGAACCATTTGATTTGCAAATAAAAACAAATCTGTTCTTAGTATCCCAAGTTCCCAGGAAAATATTTTCCTTCCCAACTGCCACCGACTTTAGTGGGTTGTATCCCCAGAGGATGGCGGACTACTTCTCTATTCAGGCTTGTAGGGTGACCTGAGGGATTGGGGGTGATTTTCTAGTGTTACTATTCACAAGCACCCATGGGAGGGCTTCCTATCGATACTTAATATCAATTTGCCAACCAGAGTATTATAAAGGCTATTTTTCTGGAGGGAGGAAGGCACGGCAATTGGGGTTAAGTGACTTGCCCAAGGTCACACAGCTAGTAAGTGTGTCAAGTGCCTGAGGTCGGATTTGAACTGAGGTCCTCCTGACTCCTGGGCTGGTGCTCTACTCACTGCACCACCTAGCTGCCCTCTATAAAGGCTATTTTTAGCAAGAAATGTTGGTACAAAACATGCCCCCCCCCAAAAAAAAAATTGTGACTTACTCTTCCACCAGTCCACGGTGAGTCCAGGAGAACATGGGCTTATGCTGCTTAGTGAACACAAGTAGCACGGGGGTAACACGTCTCTCTTGAAGGCGAGTCCTTTTCTCCCTTTGTGGAGTCCTTATACAGTTCTCCGGTGGTAGTGTAGCCCTTTACTGACTCTGAGGGTTGAGTGCTTTTTGAGTTCTGAAGCCACAGTTCTCTCTGTTCCAAATGCTCCCGAAGGTCCCATTCCTCATTGTGTTGAACCTGTCTTCTTTCAGCTTCCAGCTGGATGCACTGATGGGTGGGGGTGGAGGGAGGTACTATACTTGCTCCGGGCTCACACTCCCCCCACCAACATACACCTTGCTGCCCTCGGATTGCAAGCACAAATAGCTGCTTTTCAAAGCACTCTCAAAGTTTAATTCTAAATGTAGTTTCTCAAATACTCCTGATGGAATCTCTTTTTCTGAATATATATACATACATATATATATATATATATATATATAGAGAGAGAGAGAGAGAGAGAGAGAGAGAGAGAGAGAGAGAGAGAGAGAGAGAGAGAGACCCAAATATAAGTCTAATTCTTTCAACCAATACCCATACATTTTGTTATCTGCTTTCATCCAATGGCCTGAAGCACTTCACTCCTTCCCAACTTAATTAATTAGCTTCTTCCCACATTGTTTATGCCTTTGACTGACTAAACGATTCTGTAAGTCAGTCAAAGAGGCATCTGATAAAGGTATCAGGCTGCAGAGAATTTTGCTAGTTACATTAAATGGAGTTGGGGGGGTATGAAACATTCCTCTTACAATGGAAACAATATGAAATGCATTAGGTTCCCGGGATAGCCCATTTAATCTACAATGTGCCTGAAATGTTTCCATCTATTGTGTTTTCTACTACTATAATACCATTCTTCAAAAGCATGTAGCATTTCTACTACAATGAGTTGAGGAAGTTTCTGAGAGCAGGTCTGGAAATTCATTTTTAAAAAATAAGTTTTTTGCTTTTACATTGCAGTCATTTTTGGAAATACTCACTCTGTCCACCCTGGCCTCCAGACTGAGCCTTTCCTTGTACACTCAATATTGTGATTGCATTATACAACATGCTTCTAAATAATGTTTGTTTCTGTTTCCCCCTCTCATCTTTACCTGTAATTAAACCTTCCCCAGTACATTTTAGCAAGTGTACATTTAAGGGAAGTGCTAGTGTCTGTTCTAGACTGCTTGGTGTAGTGATTCTCCCTGGGGTTTTTGGATGAGAACTTGACTCAAGAGAAGTATCCCCTGTATAAAGTCAAAGATGCCCCTAACTTATGCTAGACAAATGAAGACCACAGACACACATAGATGTGGGTAGGTGTGTATTTGGGCAAATACCCTCCTGGCCTTGTTCCTGGCTTTGAAACTTCAAAACAGTATCTCTCTTGCTGTTTCATCCAGAAGCTTCCTGCAGAGCTAGAGCTTCTTCATTCTGGAATATCCAACCATCCTTAAGGAATTCTTAACCTGGAATACTCCTTTGTAAGATCTTGCTCCCTTCTCCCGTTGAGTTCTTCTTAGGGCCTCCATTTGGGGGGGCGGTGCTGAAGCTGGCTTCATTCCCTTCCCAAGCGCTGTTCCTAGCTTTTGGACTTTTCAATCATGCCCCTGTGTCACATAGTTTTATCTCCACACCACCCCCCATCCCTGCTTTTCAGCTCCTTTTTTTCCTGTTGTCTTCTCCCATTAAAATGTAATTTCTTCGAAGGTAGAAATTATCTTTATTTTTTGCTTTCATTTGTGCAAACAGATGATAAAGAAATACTTAGTAAATCCATCCATCCTTCCTTCTTTCCTTCTTTCTTCCTATTTTTCCTTCCTTCTATCCTTCTATCTTTCTTTGCTTCCTTTCTTCTGTCCTTCTATCTCTTCTTCCTTCCATCTTTCCTTCCACCCTTTCTTCTAGCTTTCTTTTCTTCCTTCTATCTTTCCTTCCTTCCTTCTGACTGAATCTGTGATTTCACTGGTATAGCAAATTCCTGGTAAAGAAACTCCATTCTACACAGATGGCAGCTACTCTGTAATTTAAATTCTTAAAGGATTGATATATACATATACATACACATACTTGCATATACACGAATGGATATATATGAAATATACCTATTAATCTTCTCTTTATGTATTCTCTCTCTGTCTCTCTCTCTCTCTCTCTCTCTCTCTCTCTCTGTGATATATGTATATATTTATGTGATGAAGGACTAGCGAATGGGGGTTCAACCCTAAGAGCATATAAGGTGTGCTTCACCTGCTTCCAATCCATAGTGGTACGAGGGGCTTGGTGAGCTTGCTTTTGGAAGTGCCCCTATTTCAGACCCTACAAAGATATTCTGTGACTGTTTCTTGTCTGCTCACTCTGTGGTAAAGAAATGCTTTTTAATTTGATGCTGAATTGGAGCTGAATGTGTATATGATGGAAAGACCAAATTTCCATTTCTTGGTGAGGAAAGAAATGTTGTAAGCATCCAGGTGAGCAGAGAGGCCTGAGGCCTTACTATTCCTGTGCCTCATTATGTTTGTTTTCTTATCTCTCAGATGAATGAATTTCAAGATGGAATGGACCAAGCTAGGACCAGTGACTTTGTAGAAGTTTGGAAGAGTCATCAGTAGTAGCTCATTCTAATGAGAAGCCAATCATGAGGAAGGACCTGGTCAACCTAGTCCAGCAGTAGCTCAACTCTTCCACCAAGGTGTTGTGTCCTACAAGCAAGAACCTAATTTGTCCATTAGTTAGATTGCACTCAGAAATGAATTTGGTGGTGGGACAAATGTTTATAGCATCTACTTTATGTTTGGGCACCCTCTCCCTAGGGAGCGAAGTGGTAGAGGGTATGCTTCCAATTGAGAAAGATGTGTTTATACTTCTGTTCTTGCTAAACATTCTCAGAAAATATCACTTTCAAAAAGCTAATGTTTATTAATTGATTAGATGATATTAATGCTCTAATCACTGACAGTGATACTGGGGAGAAAATACCCGAATGATGGCTTGAGCCATTAGAATTTGAAAGACACCCAAAATCCTCAGAGAGAGTCCTAAAACCGTGGGTAGGAGATATAGGCTGCTGAGGTCTGGGGACATCACCTGCTAATGTAGGTATTTTGGAAAGCAAATGTAGGGTCTTGGTACATTTGAATACTTC
>JAQQSZ010009977.1:0-12632 GCA_028646595.1 Phalanger gymnotis
GTATTTGCTCTGAAGTTCAGGGTGCTGGCTTTTTTCCCCTGAACTAAGTGAATGATATTTATATGTTGGATTGAAATAACACCTTAACATTGCTTTCCTTAGTAAAGCAGATCAAAAGAACCTGTGTTGGCAGCATTCTTGTTGTTGGGCTTGTGTTGGTCTTTCACCCCCACAGCAGCTGCTAGCTGAATTGTTGCAACAAGCCTCTGGCACATGCTGGCTATGAGACAATGGGCAAGTAATTTCTCAGTGTCTGCAGACGATTTTCTTAGATCGTAGATTGTAGAGCAAGAGAGAAAATTCCTCACTAGGAGCTTCCCACATGGATGAAATAACTGGTCTAATCAAAAAAAAAAAAAAAGAAGCAGAGGGAGAAGGGTCTTTAAGGAAATGCTGGGGCTTTTTCATGGAGCTTTAATTTCCAGAATCAACACGGTTGCCCAATTCTCCTTTGGAGAATGAGGAATGTCTTTTTGTGGCAGATGGACTGGAGCAGTAATTGTGTAGAAATTGTATTTCCCAGCAAGTCAGCCAGGCTCAAATCATTACAAATTCTGACCAGGTCAAAACTGGGACAAGGCACTTAGGGCTACCACCCATGAGATGTCAGTTTGATGAATCATGGGCCTCACACTACAAAATACTTGCATTCTTGAGTGAATATAATACCAGGCTCATGTCATTCGCTTAAGAAAAACACACTATCAAAGAGTTTGGTAACCGGAAGTCATGGAGAATGGCTAAATGCACAGCTGGATTTACTCTCCCCTGAATTCACACAGGGAAGGGACGAAGCTGCTGCCAGAGAAGATTTAGCCCTGAAACACCTTCTTTGAAAATCTCAAGCTTAAGCTCCCTTCTCCAGCCTTTGGGTGTTCTCTGCCCTGTCCCTACAGTCCCAAACCATGACAGAGAAGATTGGGTCCAAAGGGGGAGAGACTAAAAGGAAAGGTCTTTGAAGAAGAGGCTAACATAGAGCAAAGGTTTCCGGGAAGGTGTTTTCACAAGAAGTAGAAAACAATGTAAATAGAACCTGAAAGCTTTTACCAGAGCTAGAATTTAATTAGGGAAGTGGAGATGAAGTTTCTTCTGCAACTCTCTGAGCTGATTTGAATGAGAATTCTCCACTATCTTCTCCTAGGTCCCTCTGGGTCCTCTCCACACCAGCCCCCAAACCCTAGTCCATTCTTCAGGAAAGTAATGAAAGCTTTTCAGTCTTCTCTGTTAGCTGTGATATGGTCATGTGGTTAAAAAAAAAAAAAGACTAGAGCTTCTGGTCACTTTGTCATCCTTCTTGTATTGGCAGCCTGAATGAACTCTGAGGAATCTTATCCCAGCTCCCTCACAGCTGAATCTTAGTGGGAAGAGGGAGGGTTCCCAGAGTAAAGATACATCTCCCTATTGGGGCTCTAGGAACACCTCTGAGGAGTTAGGAGTCATTCTACAATGGTCTAAAACAAGGGTTCTCAATTTTTTTAGGTCAAGGAGCTTTTGGCAGTCTGGTGAAGCCTATAGACCCTTCTCAGAATAATGCTTTCAAATGCATAAAATAAGACACAGAGGATTACAAAGGAAATCAGTTCTACAGAAATGTAGTTATCATGATATTAAAAAAAAAAAACCCACACGAGAGGACCCAGGGGGATCTACGAGTAGACAGTGGAGAATTCTCAGTCCAAGCAGCTCAGAGTTACAGAAAAAACTTCACCCTGGTTGAAAGCCTATGATTGAAATTGATTACTTAACTGATTGAGCATCTTATCTGCTCACTTAAAGGAGGGGGGCTTAAGTGACTTACTCCATTACCTCACCTTTACATGCATCTGTCTCATCTTTGGAAATCCTGTGTCTTATAAGTCTTGTAAATGCAAGATTAACTGCAGTAAAGTGTATAAAGTAGATAAGTTGCCTCCACGTATAATACAAAGTAATCTGTGAAGAGTGGTACAAAGGACTTGGACAAATTCAGAGGAGGATGAGATCAGCTTCTACTGGGGAGATCTAAGAAGGCTTCATGGAAGAAGTGGTATTTATGTTAAACCTTAAAGGATGTTGTCCCATCTGTGTCCTGCTGATCTTAGGACATCACAGGTTTTCACAGAAGAGGCAGACCAATCCATTTTCATGAGAGAAGGCATAAGGTCTAACTTGATACATCAAGGGTCATGTTGAGGGGGACAAGGTTGTTGTTGTGTTTGTCCTTCATTTTCAAAGAAGACTATGGCATCAGGGAGGTGATGGCATGACTTGCAGTGGACTTTGATTTGAGTGAGGGAGGGAAGTGCAAGGTCACCAGCCTCACTTTCTCCTCCAGAGCCATCTGGATCCGGTGACCTGATATTCATCAGGATGACTTGGAGATGGCCCAGGATACATTGGGAGACTTTGCCCCTTTTAAGGTAAGGCGTTTTCAGGTACTTACTTAGAGTGAGGCAATGTTCATTAAATATACCTATGGATATTCCTAAACAGAGACACAACCAGGATATGTACTCAGCTCAGAAAGCAGAGAGGCCTGGACAAGCCTTGAGCAAGATGTTTTATAGACTTGTAAGAGAAGGAAGGGGATTGATGAGCCTATGAACCAATTTATATCATTCTCATAATCCCTCCTGGTTTAATGCAGGAACATTTGGGCCCCATCCTACAGACCTAGGCACCTTAGCAAAGCAAGGGCCTGAGTCTCTCTTAGATGGGTCTGGTTTCCCACCTCTGATGGCACTGGGAAGGAACCATAAGTTAACATGTTTGTATCCGTCAGGATCATGTTTCTAGCTTTTAAAGATCCAAGCATAAAAGATTCCAAAAAATGGAGGGGGTGGAGGGAGCATTTCCAGGTTTCCTATAGAGGGCAAAATCAGGCCAGCCTGAATCAGAGCAGGTCAAAGCTACCCTGTCTATCAGAGTGGTACCAGGCCTGTGAGGAGATAGGAGACTGTTGTTTGCTTGGCCTTTTAAGAGAGTTCTGCAAAAAAAATAATAATAATAATTTAAATGGGGTTATGGACTCCAGATTAGGAACTCCTGTTAGAAAGTTTGCCTTGGGCATTGAAAGATTCAGACTTGGCCATAGTCACACAGCTAGTATGTGCCAGAGCCAGGACTTAAGCTCTGGTCTTCCTGACTCCAAGGCTAGCCCGCTGTCTCCTCCTTCCACCCCCAGCCCCTTCCCTGTAGTGATCAGTAATATGATTCTTTGAGAAGCCTGGGCCCTCTGGGAGGCTGCAAAGAGCTCTGGGGTAGCTTCGAAGTATTCCAATCCGGTCTGACACTACCCTGTAACTTTGGGCAACTGGGCTAACTTCCTTTTGGTCTCAGGTTCTTCATCTCTTAAAAAAGAGGGGCTTCTGAGGTTCCTTCCAGCTTTAGACCTGCGATCCACGTGATCTAAATAAAAAAGCCACTCTAAGAAAAATTATTCTGAGTTCAGATGACCCCAAGAAAGCCGGAGTTCTCAACTTGATTTGGAATGGAACAACAGTAATAGCTCTGGTTTGTGCAGTGCTTTAAGATATGCAGATCATTTCCCTCCCTGGGTAAGGTAGAGAAGTCAAGTTTCTTTTATCGTGCTCTTCTTATCTAGATCTGAGTTCACTGCATCCGAAGCACATAAGCTACAACCAACCCCTACAACAGGCTTGGCAACAGGATAGAGAATTTTAAAACTAGTCATTTTCAGGAGACTACTTGGAATTCAAAAGACGAAGTGATTGAGCTTTCTCTGAGGGGTCAGAAGCAGTTCTATGCTGAATTTCCACTCACCCATCCTCCTGACACTTTCAACCCCTTACCCTGCCTGAGTCTGGCCCCCAGATACTTCTAACCTCCTGCTTTGTCTGAGCCTGTCCTCCAGACGCTTTCACGGGCCAGCCAAAGAAGGTGTTTATAAGCAACCTGCTGCAAGGCCCAGCTCTGACAGATTTCAGTCACTGAGCAAACAGACAATAACAGACTCTCTCCCTCCAGCCGGGTGTGATGAAAACAGGGTTTTCTGTGTCATGGCTCTTGGAAAAAGCCTAACCTATCACAGATCTTGCTCAGTACAAGTTTAGAACAAAGGGCATTAAAACCCCACTCCCCAAATAAATACACAGCTTATTTATATGTCTAATGGTTAACACAGGAGGCAAATGCCACAGGTCACATGGGTTAATACAGAAAGAAAACAAATGTAATCACGCCATTAATCATTGACTTGAAATCTTAACCCTGAGAAGGGAACAATCCTCAGCCTGGCTCTAGAAGGGAGTAATAAAAAGAGAGTGGCCCCAGATTTAGCTCCCCAATAGCTTTTAATCAGAGAAGATGGCAGGGGCTATAGATTAAGTGTAGGCAATTAAACTCCATTGACTAAATGAAGCCAGTAACCCAATTTATTTCCGTAAAACCTCATATTCGATATGGCCATAAATTGCAATTGAATAGAGGAAAACAGCCGAGATATAACAACTACCTGGAAAGTTCACTGAGGTTCACGTTTAACCCAACAGGCCAAGACAGGGAGGCTGGGAGTTGCTAAAGACTCATATTACCTTTCCCTCCATTTGGACCTCAGGATTTCATTCTCCTGAGGACGTGGCTGGCTGCAGGAATATCCCTGCAAGATTGATTTATGAGTTCCATTAGTCACTTACAACTCAACTGGATGAGTACAAGTGAGATGAGGTATTTGCTTCAAGTCTTGCATGGGCCCTGAGCTCTCTGTTGACCATGTAACCCTCTAGGGTTTTTAACTGCTTGAAAAATGAAACCTAGAGAGAGCTTACCAAAAGCACCTCCACGTGAGGCATTTCTCAAAACCACAAATCACCTTCTTCCTAACAGAGTTAAGAGCTGGGGGGTAAGGTTGTTAAGAAGTAGGGCTATAGCTTGCATTGAGTAGGCTCTGTGGGAATGTGTGTGTGTGTGTGTGTGTGTGTGTAGGTATGTGTATGTAGAATTTCAAAGTTACAGTGGGAACAGTCTTAATTGATTATGTGAGTTATTTCCAAATAGGGTATTCACAGTTTTTTCTCCATGAAGCTTTCTATAATTCTTCCCAGTAAGAAGTATACAGACCTTTCACCAGGTAGTGTGGCCTAAAGCAGTGATGTCAATCTCAAATAGAAATGAAGACCACTAATCCATACATAAGGACACCGATGGAGCACACTTAATTTTAAAATTTAATATTATCTATGTTTTATTATAGTTTTATTTATTTTGTTAAATATTTTATTTTTTAATTATATTTTATATTATATTTTAATCTGATTCAGCAACACTCGGGAGTGATGAGGATTGCACGGGGTCCATAGGCCATGTATTTGACAGCTCTGGTCTAAAGTTTAGAATGCTAGACCTGCCATCAGGAAGACATGGGTTCAAATCCTTCCCCAGATACTTCCTCTACGTGTGATCTTAGAAAGTCTTGTCAAATGAGGCTGCACGTGATGACCTTTAAGGTTCCCTCCCTTTGAGCTCTAATTCTCTGACTCCTCACTGAATGATTCGTAGCATTTTTTATAGAACCCCTCCCATTCGCTTATCTGCCTTATGTAACACGCGTCCCTGTCCTATGAGTCTTGGCAGATTGTAAACTTCTTGAGGGCAAGAAGTGCTCTTACTCTACACCTCTCTTGGGATGTCCACCTTCCTCTGAGGCCATTAGGCTAACCTTAATTTTATATATGAAGAAACCAAGGCTCAGAGAGGTTGTGAGTTATCACAAGGTCACACATGTAATAAGCACCAGGTAGGATTTGAACCCAGACCCTCTGACTCTGTGGCCAGTGCTCTTTACGCTGTACAATGCCACCCATCATCGTTATGCACCTTTGTTTCTCCAGCTCTTAGCCTAGGACCTGACCCTTAGTAGGTACTTAATAAATGTTTATTACATTTAACTTCGAATTATAAGCTTTTCGAGGACAAGACTCTTGTCTTGCTGAGGTTTGTCCTCTCTTCACACCACACCCCTCTAAACCTGACATAGGTCTTTGGTGTAGTATGAGATCAACACGGGGTACTAAAGTCCACATTACCTTGATTTTTCTTTCTAGGTCCCTAAGGAACTTGTTTCAATACTATCAATTATCTGTGATTTCATCAGGGTAGGTACTTCCTTCACCAAGGCAAATAGGAAGCCAAAGCATATAATCTGCCAGCGTTCCTATGGCCAAAGCAATGTATCACCTGGTGGCCAACTTTTTGGTGATAAACCTCTGCACACTTAGCTAGGCTGGCCCTTGGACAGCAAGGATAGAGTCTATTACTGGGCATCAGGACGTCAAAGCCTTTTTGGCTTGGCTGAACATGCCAGAGTCTGAGCTCCACCAGCACAGCCCTTAATAGCCCAGGCTCACCTTCATGCCAGGATGAGGCATGAGAAGCCAGGAGTAGAGATGGTTGAGCAGGGGCAGCCTCATACAGCCTCATGAAACTCCAGGAAGTCTCTTTCTTCACTCTAGCCTCACCTCGCCCTGCCCTTTAGCTTGGTTTGTTTGTCTTTGTAATCCAAATCATCAGCAAATATATTTTATAAGGTTATTTCTCCTATCAATGCCCAAGGCTGGACCTAGGGAAAACTTTTAAGCCACTCTGGATTTATCCAGCCAAACTCCTTGGCATAGAACAGACAAACCCCTCAAAAAAGAATAAAGTTTTAATAACAAAGATCACAATAAACCATATATATGTGCATGTATAACATGGAGAAAATGTAAGTAAAAAGTTGGTTGCTTCTGACACCACAAAATGGTCATTTTCTCTATTGTGTTTTCTGATTGCCTTTTTACTGATGGGTATCTTATGTGGCTTCATTAGTATATCTGCTTGGGCATTCAGGCTCTTCAAGGGCACAGAATATCTCTTTTATTAATATCTCTGTCTTAGATGGTCAATGTACAGAATAGGCAATCTGTTTTTTAAAAAAAATGATGATGGACAGGTGAGAAAATCTAGTCATTAACCAGGGACAGCAGTGTGGATTTCAGAAGGCTGTTATCTCAGGAATTTCTCCAGATTGGCAAGAGAGAAAAATCCTTAGGGATGGGTGCTGTCTAAAATAGCCTAAAACTGGAGGTAGAAGTGGTTTGTTGGAAAGTGTGCACAGGAGTGAAATGAGCAGAACCAGGGGGACAATTTAGGTGATGAAATAAAGGAAGACAACTCAGAAAGTTTTCCAAACACTTGCAGTGACCATTCTAGACTTCAGAAGACTTCATGATGAAATGCAGAATGACAAACATTTTCAGAGATGGCTGGTGTGTTCACTTGTTTTGCCCTAATAATAATTATAATAATAGCTAAAATTTATATAATGTTACTGGCACTTATTATGTGCCAGGCACCATGGTAAGCCCTTTACAATTATAATTTCATTTGGTCCTCAGAACGACCCTGAGAGGTAGATGTTATTATCCCCACTTTTCAGATGTTGATTATTACTCACTTGTTATAAAGGGAGAAGAGAGGAGAATATGAGCTGGTAAGGAGTGATAGAGATGCAAAAAAAAAAAGGGATAGAGATGCACAAAAAGAGAAACAAAGTAGCATCAACAACTGTTTAAAATACACAAAAGAAAGCTAAAGGAAGTTCAGAAGGGGATACAAACAGGGCAATTTTGTTTCTACCTTGTTAAATTTAAAGTATTCTTTTCTTTTAAGTGACTCGTCCAAGGTCACACAGCTAGTAAGTGTCAAGTGTCTGACACCAGATTTGAACCAGATCCTCCTGACTCCAGGGCCAGTGCTCTACCTAGCTGCTCTGAAAGTATTTAAAAAAAAAAAAAAAGCTAAAGAAGTTTACAGTATCATATCCAATTCTCTTTTGTGTTCTTTGTAAATTGGAATTTTATGTTTGTTGGTAATTGTTAAATTCTCATGAAAAAAAGTGTTTTAAGTGTTTGATCAGAAAACTTGGCTTGTTTTTGACTGAGTGGACTTGGGCAAGTCCCATCAAATCTCTGGGTCTCAATTTCCTCATCTGTCAAACACAGATAATAGAATCATAAAATTTAAGGCTGGAGAGGCCTTCCAGGTCACATAGTCCATAAAGATGAAGAAATGGAGGCTAAGAAGGGGGAAACCACTTGCCCAAGGTCACACAGGCTGTGAGTGGCAAAGCTTCTCTGATTTCATCTCCATAGACCATGGTTATCTTATTAATACCTGCCCCCACCTACCTCACAGAATTGTTTACAAGAAGAGAGACCAGCAACATGACATAGTTGGAAAGAGAAGTCCTGAGTACAAGTCAAGGATCAGGCATTTACCAGCTGCGTGGCCCCATGTAAGTCACATTCACCTTTCTGACCTGTAGTTTCCTCATTCCTAAAACTGAGATGTTAGACTTCCACTACCCAGTACCAGCATTGTTGTGAGGGAAGGGCTGTGCAAATTTAAACTGTTAAATATATTTGAGCTGTTATTGTATAGAGGAAAATACCTTGGAAAAGTTCAAAGTCCTTGTGACAGAACCCCAAAGGCACCCACCAATAAAGGTTTCCCAAGTTGCTCTTAGTTACCATCAAATTTAGAGCTAGAAGGAAACTTTGTAGTTATAACGTTAAATTCCTTCATTTTACAAGGAAGAGGAATGACTAGAATGTTGGGTTTGCAGTCAAGGAGACCCAGATACAAATGCTGCCTCTGACATTTACTAGCTTTGTAACGACAGACAGGAGTCATTTAACATCTCTCTGACTCAGTTTCCTCATCTCTAAAATGAGATTAACAGTACCTACCTCACAGGACTGTTGTGAAATTATTTCTACAAACCCATTGCCAGTTATCTTCCAATAATAAATGACAGCACTGGAATTTGAATCCACATCCCATGGCACCAAAACCAGCTCTCTGGCTTCAAGAAGGTTCTCTTGCTTTGGACACAGCCCTACTTTTCATGCTGTTCTACAACCTCCTCCAGGATGAGATAACAAAACATCACACTCTCCAGACACCATGCAACAGCAGCTTGTCTATGATGTAAGGAATATTGACTGTGCTTTTGTGCCCTTGGGATAACTTTGCTTAGTTGGATCTCTTGACCAATTTGTTTTTCTTTCAATTTTTAAAAAATAGGTTTTTCCATCTATTATTTTTTACAGTTTCTTAAGGTAATACGGATCAGAATCTTTCACCATTTTTTTCTTAAGATTTTACAAATAACTTTATATTCAAAATAAGTGTTGTCCTTTGCTGTCATATCTCTTCACTTGGCAAGAAGGTCAAGCATTGGCTAGCTAAGGCAGTGTCTAGATGTTTTTAGTCTTCCCATTATGGTAATTAATTGGTCTTCTATATGAAAGTGTTATAAACAATGTCAATGTCCTTTCCTCATCCACTTCCCAGTTTTATGGGCTTTTAAAAAATAAGATACTGACATTGTTTTCATTATATACCATATCTTTTTTTTCCTCGTTTTTTTTTTTGTTCTAGTTTTGTAGTAATTTTGATTTTCAGCTCTAAAATGAATATGGTCTGATTGTGCATGGATAGCTGATTAAGAAAAAAACATCTGAAACAAGTCATTTCCTGTCAAAACATAACTTTTATTTTTTGTTTTTGAGAGGCAGCATGATGTAGTACAGTGGAGTCAAACTCAAATAGAAATGGATCCAGCTAGTGGAAGAATGGGGATATTAATGCACCATTGGTAGAGTTGTGAACTGGTTCAACCATTCTGCAGAACAATTTGGAACTGTGTCCAAAGGGCTATAAAATTGTGCATATCCTTTGACCTAGCAATACCACCAGTAGAGCTGTATCCCAAAGAGATTTTTTAAAAAGAGAAAAGGACTTATTTGTCCAAAAATATTGTCCAAAAAATATTGCATCAGCTGTTTTTGTGGTGGCAAAGAATTGGAAATTGAGGATTTCAATCAATTGAGGAATGGCTAACCAAGTTTTGGTATATGATGGTGACAGAATACTATTCTGCTATAAGAAATGATGAGCAGGATGCTCTCAGAAAAACCTGGAAAGACTTGCATGAACCGATGCAAAGTGAAATGAGCAGAACCAGGAGAACACTGTGTACGATAACATCAATCTTGCAATGATTATCAACTGTGAAAGACGTTGCTACTCTGATCAATACAATGGTGCAATCCAATTCCAAAAGACTCATGATGAAAAAAGTATCCACTGCCAGAGAGAGAAGTGATGAACTCTGAGTACAAATTAAGGCATACTTTTTTCCTTTTTTTTGTTTCTTGCTTTTTATATTTTGTTTGGGTTTTTTTGGTAACATAGCTAATATGGAAATGTGTTTTGCATGACTTCATATGTACAATTGATATATTTGCATTTTCAGTGAATGGGGGTGGGGCTGAAGGTAGGGATGGAACTTGGAACTCAAAGTTTTTTTAATGAATTAAAAATTAAAAAAAAAGAAATGGGTCAACTGCATATTGACTTAAGACAACCACATATTAACCCTATCTGTGTTTTATTACATCTTTATTTTGTCAAACATTTCCCAATTACATTTTAATCTGATCTAGGCAATATTTGGGGGTGTAGTAGATAGAAAGCTGGTCTCAGAGTCAAGAAGATCTGGGTTTAAGTTCCAATGCAGACACATACTGGCTAGTAACCCCTGATTTATGGGAGTAAACTCATCCTTGGGAAATGTCATCATCTTGAAAGATCATTGGATCTTATTATTCAGACTGCATAAGAACCCTCTGCTGCTCCAATTGGATGGTGGAGCCATAAACTCCTCTATTTAAGGAGAGAATAGGATGTCTTCCCCCTTATCTGGAGCTCCCTATACCTATGAAATCACAAGTCCAGTTTAAAAAAAGAAATTCATTTTTTGGGGAAAATGGTAGATTCACCATGTTTAATACCTTCTGATCCTTTCCTCATAGAAAACATTCATCACAGGTAGGCATGAGGCCCTTAGCTTTTCTCATTCCTCCCAAAGGGGGTCAAGAAGAGTGGACAAGACTAAAAGACTCAACAACAACAAATACAATCTCACTACCACGATGCTAATTAAAAGCTTGATTGAGACCACCTCCCCCTCCCCTTCCTCTCCCCTCTGATTAGAGGGCAATAGGCCAGAGTATCCAACTCCTCCCAATGCCTTCCTTTATAGAGGGCTGAAACTGGACTCAGCTCACTCCATTTTGCATCTGCTGCTCTGACTAATTTCCACTCTATGGAACAAGATGCCCTCACCTTTGGTACCTCCTAGTGTTCCCCAACCCTTTCCTGCCTCTTCTGGTATGTTGTCTCCCCCTTTATTTTGCAAGCTCTGTGGTGGCAGGCCCTATCTTTCTTTTAATTAATTTGTATTCCTAGAACTTAACACAGTGCTTGGCACATAGTAAGTGCTTAATAAATGCTATTTGGGTTAGATTGGATTGCCCCAGTTGCTCTTGAATAGGCTGACCCCCATGCCTAAAAAGAACTCTAGTGTTTGGAATCCCTAGTTTCTTTCAGTGGGCAGCTAGGTGGTATAGTGAATAGAGTGCCAGGACACATCTTCCTGAGTTTAAATCTGGCCTCAGACACATCCTAGTTGTATGACCTTGGGCAAGTCACTTGAACCTCCATTTCCTCATCTACATAATGAGATGGAGAAGTATTTTTGCCAAGAAAACTCCAAATGGGACCACCAAGAGTTGGACAGGACTGAACAATAATAGCGGTTTCTTTCAAGACTCAGCTCAAGTGCTGCCTGTTACATGAATCCAATCCCTGATCTCCCCAGGGACTTCACTGCGGAAATCTTTTGTACTTACTTTATATTAATTTTTGCTTCCTTCTCTGTGTACCTGCTTCCCACATGGTCATATAAGTTCCTTGAAGGCAAAGGTTGCGTCTCTCTTTTTGTCATTTTTGTATCATCAGCCCTACTAGAGTGCTCTGTACTCAGCAGGTATTTAATAAGTGCTTATTAAATGGAAGAATAACTATGGGTTTCACTTAGGTTAAACTGTGTTTCTTGAAAAACAGGAAATCGTCTTACGCTTTTACCTTTGGTGGCAAAGAAAGTTGTTTTTGTCTACTGGGGGAAGGGAGGGTTAGCCTTTCCTTGACCAGAAAACAAGGGAGCATAAAGAGGAAGGCACCTTTGGGACCCCTTGATGGGAGGGATACACCTGAGGACCCCTTCTGAGAGCTACAGAAGCAACTAAAACTATCTAATGATACCTGACATCTCCTCATTTCCCACCTGGCAGCCTCATTTTGGGCTTCTTTCACTTCTCCTCTATACTCCAACTCTTCCCATCTCCTTTCCCCCAGACTTTTGCATTTTATATCAGTTATTTCTAAAGTCCAAAAGCAGCCCCACTGTCTCTGTTTCAAACAGGATCCCACTTTGGGGCTGCCCTCCAAAATTTCTGTGTATTGTCTAAAAAATGCCTTCACGTCTCAGCTCATTGTCAGAGCAGAGATAAATGACTGATTCATCATAAGCTCAATAGAGGAACAAGTCTTTCCTAGCTGTAACCACTTCTTTGGGAGCAGATGAGTAGCTCCATAGACAGAGAACTCAGTTTGGAGTCTTCCTGAGTTCAAATCGAACCTCAAACACTTACTAGCTGTGTGTCCCTGGGCAGGTCATTTAACCCCGTTTGCCTCAGTTTTCTCATCTATATAATGAACTGAAGAAGGAAATGGCAAACTACTGCAGT